>PVKH010003607.1:0-18467 GCA_004027955.1 Chaetophractus vellerosus
ACATTTGCCTGCAGGGGGATCTCGGCAGTGCACAAGCATCCACTACAGCTCCCAACAGAAAATAAAGTAGATGGGGAAGAGAGAGACCGACAATCATATCTCTCATCCAAATAAAACAGTAGCTAAGTAGGTATTTTCCCTAGAAATACAAATGCTTCAGGTCCCTGGTCACTCATTCTCATTTGGAGTAATTGTGTGGTTTGGAGTAAATTCTGAGGTCAAAGATCCATGCTTCAGCACCCACATGCTTTGGCACCAGTAGGTATGGAGGCAAATTAAGAATTTGGAGTTTTGACCTAAGAGCAAAGGGAAGCACCTGGCAGATTTTAAGAAGGGGGATGCCAGGAATAGCAATGTGCTTTGAAAAGACCTCCAGCTATTTTAGAGAACAGCTTGTTTGAATTGGACGGATGAGGTAAGATAAATGGCATCTGCTAAATTGTGTTGTTAGGAGGCTCTAACATTTTGCTGTACTGAACCAGATTTGCCATGAGATTAGAATTGGATATAAAGGAATTAGTAATTGATTGGATTTAGAAGGGAAGAGGAAGGGATGGGTGTACCCAGTCAGGGAAAGAGCAAGCATTGGGGGAAAGCAGGTTTGGATGGAGGGTAAGTTCAGTTTGGACCTGTGGAGTGCTTCATGTCATTAAGAGACTGAAGCTAAAATGTCTAGTTGGCAGTTGGATTCACTGCTTTGAAGTTTAAGAGTCAGTTTGACCTAAAAATCCTGACTTGGGACTTGTTAGAAGAGATAATGTAGTTGAATGCTTTAAAGTGGCTGACATTACTTATGGAGTCCATTGAGAAAAACGCCTTTTGTGTTCCATAGAGTGCCTTTATTGTCTTATTTTTAACTCTGAAAGATAAAAACCATTTTAAATGTTTGATATTCAGAGAGTTTTTCCTGTCAGTTTTCATTCTGTTGGAAAGAAGAAAAAGCAAGAAAAAAATCCAAACAAACAACAAACCATCAGTTTTATCTCTTAAGATAGGTTTCTCCCTGTTACTTGGAACATAATCATATCCTTTTTTTGCATTGGCTTTATCCTGACAGAATTAATTGGTACGGTGGGGGAAAGAATTGTTTTCTTTGATTGCATATTTTAGGTCAGTAGTTCTCAAGAATTTGAATTTTTACTAAATTAGTATATGTTCCTGATGCTGCTGGTTTAGAGACCATACTTTGAGATCATCTGCTCCAGACTATATTGCTTGGAAAAATTATCTTTATTGTATCTTCTTCACACCTTCATATCCCACTCCACTAAAACTGTTGTAATTTCATGAATAATCAAAGTTTCCAGATTAGATAATATTAAATTTAGTAAATTTCTTAATTGTAGTAAGGATATTGTGGTTATAAAAGAGACCACCTTATTTTAAGTCCATTAAAGCTGAAGTGTTTAGTGGTAGAGTGCCATGGTGTCCAAAACTTACTTTCAAAATGTTTAGGAAAACAAATTAAAAAATAAACAAAATTATTATCTGGAGAGAAATAAGGCAGTATTGCAAATATGTGCATTTGGACAATCAAGGGATGGGTATATAGATGTGAATTGTACTATTCTTTTAAGTTTTCTATAGATTAGAAATGTTAAAAGAAAAGGCCTCCAGAATGAGAACTGCCTACGGGATTTTAAGGGTCATTAGGCCAGGCTCAGATCATACATGGCAAACGGAAGTTATGCTGCCTGCTGCCTTCTGCCTGCTACCTTCTGCCCGGATCAAGAAGACAAGTAGGCTTTGCGGGAAGTGGGGAGACATCCGTCCCGGTCGGAGGCCCCAGCAGTACTACCCACTCCATAAGGACATAAGAGCGGCTCTCCACCCAGCTCAGAGCCGCGACCCCAGCAGAGTAGCGGCCGTTGAGCACCGCTGGCCTTTGGTGACACAGGAAGGGGCTGAGATAGGACGGACTTAAGCAAGGGCGACCTTGCAGGCAGTGGTTGGGATGAGTACCCAACGAGGGTGCCGCCCTGCGGTCCGAAGTGCTGGGGAGGGGCCCTCAGAGTCACTGTGGATACCAAAAACGGAGTCTCTGGGCCATCACAAATTCTGTCATAGTCGTGGGTACAAGGCTGCTTTAGCCACATTGCCTGCAGAGCAGGGCTGTGATTCCTCCCACTGTCACTGGGAGCTTGGGCTCGTGAGGCCAGGGACCTTATCTATCCACTCAGAAGGAAATGCTTAATAACAGTGGGACTATTCTAGAAGAGTTCATAGGGCCGTGAATGCTTGTATTGGGGGAAGCCACTAAATGAGGTGGATCTGGGATGTTTCTACACAAATTACTCTATCTATCCTAAAAATTACGTCTTGGGGAAATTTACCAAATGATGGAGCAGAGACTGGTATAAGAAATTATTGCTATCCTACTGCAGTTGTTCCTGACTATGTTGCTTCTCATCCTGTCCCAACAACACTGTTCAATTGCCTCAGAGGTCTCCTCCCCCTCTCTGGCTTCCCCTTGGCACATAAGCATGCTCTCCCCTCTCTTTACATCTAATCCAACACTAAGATAGTAGGTTCCCTAAAGGCCTTCACCACTCTATGTACTGCCCTCTCATTCTCCTCTGAGTGCTAAGATTCTTAGACAAGTCTTATGCCATTATCTGGCAGGATTTACTGATTTCCAATTCAACCAATTGTGGTTTTATCATACTTCAGGCAACTACCCCACCCAAAATGCTCTCCTAGAATTACCATTTACATTCAAGTTCTCAAATGCAATGGACAAGTTCCTTTCTTTATCATTCTTGAACTTTTCTTTGTTATTTCTCATCATTGTTTTTAAGTTTAATTATATTCTTCCTTATTATCACCTAGACTTACCCATATCATCCTTTGTGTTTCTCCTCTCTTTCTTTCTTCTCAAGGTACTCTTCATTTAGCCCATTCATGTTGATGTGCCCCAAGTTTCACCCTCCTGCCCATTTCCTCATCACTCTAAATACTCTCTCTAATTGAACCCATTCAAACTGGCTTCGCATAAATCAATATGCAAGTGAACCCCAACTATTCACACCTGCCCACAACCCTCTGCTAAGCCCCACAGCTAAATTTCCAATTGGACACTCATGTACCTCAAATTAAAGCCCTTTCCCTAATGTTCTGCCCTTCTTCCCTTTCAGGATGAATGTAACCATTAGTGCTCTAAGCCAGAAGTTAGATTGTTTCATTGACAACTCCTGCTATTTGTGATGCAATTAGTAACAAAGTTGTGTCAACTCTACTTCCTAATTATATTTTCTAAATTTTACATTTCCTGCCTGTTCCTCTTTTCATAGACTTAGCCCAAATTTTCATCACTTAGAGCCTGAATCTTTGTCACACATTTTCCACTAGTTCCCCTGCCTCTTGCCTGGTCTCTCTCCAAGTCTTCTTCTATACTTCTGCTCAGATAGTTATAAAATACAAATAAAAAACCACGACTCCTTATTTAAAATTGTTCAATTGTTTATGTAGGGTGCACAATAAAGTTCAAATTCCTAAACATTATATACCAAGACTATCATGGCCTGACCACAACTCACCTCTCCATACTCACCTCCCACTCAGAGTTATCTTACACCAGTGATCAGCATATTCTAAGAAGGGTTCTGAAGGAAATTTCTCAAGTTTTTAATACAATTCTGGCAAAATAAGTTTAAGGGTGCAAAAGTGGGGAAATAGAATTAAACACAGTAATAGGAATTGAGAGTATCTAAGAAAGGAATAGAGAAGGTCAAGTTTGCATATTGAATTCCTGGTTTTCACAGGAAATCCATTAGCTCTCTAGGAATTCAGTGTGAAAAATTCTACTGAAGGCATTTGGAAGAAGTTATAACAGTGTGGCATTTTGAGATTAATAATGAATTCCAAAAAAAGATATAGATTATATTTCTAAACTGGTCTGTTCTTCTGGACATGACACCATTTGAGTGTATTAGATTCAGCTGAGATGTCTTTGATTAAATTATGTTAAGATTATGGCTTTGATTTGACAACACCAGTAGAGTATAACTCAATTTGCGCCCCTGACCACTTTGTGGACTATATAAATGGACACTCAATCAAGGAGAAACACAGGCATAGATACACAGGATAAAACAGTAAAGGACAGGTATTAGTCAGTGTTCTCTCAGGAAACAGAATCAACCGGAGATATCTGTTAATAATATATGATTTTATGAGAGTCTCTCACATGACTGTGGGGATGCACAAGTCCAGGTTCCTTAGGCAGACTGCAAGCCAGGGGCTCTGTTGAAAGACTGATGAAAGGTCCTTGATGAGTTTCTGGGAGAAGTTGGGTGTCCAAAGGCAAGGTGGGAAATTCTTTCTGAATGTTGAAATCACTTCCCCTTTTAAGGCAGTCAACTGATTGGATAAAAGTGTCATCCATTCTTGATGTAATCTCCCTGATTGATGCAGATGTAATCAGCCATCCATACAGTAAACTCATTGGTGATCAAAGTCCATAAATGCTCTTGTATTACAATTTCCCCAGTGCTTGCTGAATCTAATACCTGGACACAATTACCTGGCTGAGTTGACATATTCACCTAATCATCACAAGAAACAACAGAGGAGAGAAATTTGTTTTGAATCTGGAGCCCCAGGGAGAGCAGAGTCACAAAGTTCTGAGCAGCTAAGCATGGAAAGAAATGACTGTATGCCAGCCTACAGCTGAGATCAGAAGAAGCTGGGTCCACAGAGCCTTGAGAGGAAGGCTGAACCCTCACAGACATCACCTGCCATCTTGTTTCAACAGATGGCAACAGACTTTGGTGAGAAAAGTAACCTTGAGTTGGGCTCTTTAGCACCTTGTACCTGTAAGTTTTATCCCACATAAATACCTTATATAAAAGCCAACAGTCTTCTGGTATTTTGCATCAGCATCCCTTTTGGCTTACTAATACAGAATTTTGTACCAGGGTAGTGGGGTAGTGCTTTTGCAATTATCAAAATGCTGGAATGGTTTTATAAATGAGTAAGGGGTATTTTTTTGGAGGAATTGTGAGATGCTTGATAGAAAATGTCTACATTGTTTGAAGGGACTGTTGATAGGAATATGCAGCCTAAAGTTATTTCTGATAAGCCTTAGAGGTAAATGAAGAAACAATTATTGGAAAATAGAAGAAAATCAATCTGTGTTTTAAAGTTGCACAGAACTTTAAAAAATTGACTACTGATATTATATGGAAAGCAAAGTTTGAAAATGGTGAGCCTGGACATTTAGCTGAAGAGGTTTCCAAAGTACACCCAGAGAATGTAGCTTGATGTCTCATTGCAGCTTATATAAAAATGTTAGAGGAAAGAGGTAAGCTGAGAACTGAATTTTTGGGCACAAAGAAACCAGAAACTGATTCTAGAAATTCCACACCTTTGGAAACCAAGCCCTCAGATGATAGTGACATATTTGAGGAATTAACTAAACTTGGAACTTGTAAGTCAGGTTTGAAAATGCAGTTATTTAAGAAGGACTTGTGGGCTATCGAGCCGGCCCCTTGTGGAAAGTCTTATTGTCTGATGGCTTGGACCCCTGCTTCCTTCATGATAAACCAACGAGCTTATTGCAAGAGCTGTATGAACAAAACCACTGTCAGCCTGGACTAAAAGGGACATGGGAGGAGAGAGATGGAAGGAAAAACAGCTTTAAGAGTAAAACCATGGAAGCTGGGGTCTGGAATTAAGACATCTCCTTGGGCCAAGAGAGGAACAACACCCATGTGTACAGAGAAGGTGAATTTGCCCCAGGTTTTGAAAAGGGTGGATCTTCCAATCCACTGTTCAGGGAGAGTTTTGCTGCTCCACACAACAGAAAAGGTGGAGCACATTCCTCAAGAGTTGGGGAGAGTGAGGTCAACACCCCAGAGCTCTGAGAGTGATGGGCTTATTTCCCATAGGTCAGAGAAAGTGGGGTTGACACCATACAGGTGTGAGGAGTGGGCCTGTCTCCCATAGACTAGGGAAGCCCATGTCACTGAGAGGGCTGGACCTGTATGCCAGAGATTAGGGAGATGTTGCTGCCACTTTACCACACTATTGGGATTGAGGCTGTACCCCAAAGTCTGGGGAAAGAGTGGCAATCACACCAATTTTCTTGAAGGATGAAGTCTAGAGCTCAGTCACAACCAAGATGCTTGATGAGGGTGGAACCAAGAAAATGGCTATTGGGCAGTATGTGGAAAGGATTGGCCCCCATAACACCCCAGGGAAAAGAAATGATCATCTTAAGAATTACTCTCAGACTTTGAAATCTAATGGCATTTGCCCTGCAGGTTTTCAGAAATGTTGGGGACAAGTGACTCAAGTTTCCCTCTCAAATTCTTTCTTATGGTAATGCAAATGTGTATCCTATGTTTGTCCCTTTGTATACTGGAAGCAGATCAATGTTTTTGTAAGTTTCACAGGTCTACAGCCAGAAGAGATTTTGACCCCCCCCCAAAATTTCTATAACCTATTTTTAAATATGACTCTTTGAAGGTGTATTATCAGTTAATGTGTGGACTCATTTGAGAATAGGATTTTCTTAGTTACTATTTAGATGTGACACAAATGAATCAGTGTGGGCCTTATTACTTATAACTCAGTCCTTTATAAGCAAAATTAATTTTGCAAGCATCAACAGAAGAAATTCACAGGCAGAGATCTAGTACATCCTCATTTGATGAGGGACTGCCACCACCAGAATGACTGACTCCAGGAAATAGCGTAGTTTTGCTCACATCTTGATTTTGGACTGGAAGCCTCTAAAATTGTAGGCTATAATTCCTGTTATTTAAGCCAATCACTGTGTGGTATTTTCCATAGAGGCTGTGCAAATGAAGACATCATATTTGTCAGAAATATATTCTTTTATGTTTTGTTTATTTTGGATTCTATTAACTTTCATTTTGCTGAATATAGAATCAATGGTTGACAGTGTTTTCCTTAAAATGCCATGACCATGTCATTGCACTGCTTTGTGGCCACCACCCATTAATTTTTTTTGATACTCCACTTTATGGAATAAATCGTTTTTCTCTTGTTGTTTCCAAGATTTTCTCTTTGCATTTGATTTCTTATTTAAGACAACTGCATAAACATGGTTCATGTACATAGAATTGATACATCTTGAAACTCAAAATTGATTAGATAGCTCTGCAATTGGGATGCTATAATAGAGCAAATCTCCATGTATGGAAGAAAATAATGTCTATGTGGAAATAACATGGGAAAGATTTTAAATGGAAACTATTACTAGAGGAGAAGTCATGTGATATTTTGAGATTACCAAAAAGAAAGGTTATGTCAGTGAACTAGCCTGTTCTTCTGGGTGTGATACCCTTTATTTTTATTAAATTCAAAGGTTTTCAGTTCACTTAATAAAATCACTTTAGGGCCTATGCTTTGACCACACCAGTAGGCCATGACTCATGGTTGATTTGCTGACCCCTTGGTGGACTGATATAAATGGACCTCACTTAAGAAGATAGAGGAAGAAAGGCAGAGCTCCATAGACATGGCAGAGGAGAGAAATTAAATCCTGTGGCCCCAGGAAGAAAGATGGGCCATTCATCTGATAGTTTGCAGCTGACCTGCTGAGCAGTTGAGAAAGCCCAGAAAGAAACAAGCCCTATGCCAGCTTGTAGTTGAGAGAGAGAAAGGTGGTACCCTCACAGAGATCAGCAACCATGTTGCATCAACATGTGACAACTGGCTTTGGTGAGAAAACAACTTTGAGTTGGACTCTTCAGGGCCTTGTAACGGTAAGCCTTTACCCCTTACAAGTACCCTTTATAAAAGCCAACAGATTTCTGGTACTTTGCATCAGCACCCCTTCAGCTGACTAATGCAGCCTAGAATTCATATGTTGGGAAATAAAGACTCTTATGTATATGGATGAATGTTTAATAGTCTCTCATCTAATTCCCCAGAGCAGAGATCTCACACCCTAAAGACTGACTTTTAATAATTATTTGCAAGAAGATTCCATTTACAAATTTACAGTGACTCAACATGAACTGACATGACAAAGAAACTATATTTCAGCAAACCACTTGGAATATCCTCATTGACAAGTCATGTTAAGTAAACCATGTTAGTGCCATCAAAATGCCATAACCTTTATTAAAATCTCTGTCCACAGACAATACAATGAAACTGACTTTGGTGAGAAACCTTATTTTATGTTAGACAACATGACATAATTCACAGAAGAGAGGATCCCATCAATGTCATCTATGTGGAAAAGCCTTCAGTAAATATTCTATTCTTAGAAAACATGAAAGAACTCACACTGGAGAGAAAGCCTATGAATGTCATTTTTGTGGGACCATCTTTATTCATTGCACTTTGCTTAAAGAACTTAAGAGAACTCACATTGAAAGAAACCCTATAAATATGATCTATGTGGGTAAGCTTTCACTCATAATTCTTCCCTCAGGAAACATGAGAGAATGCACACTGGACAGAAACTATGTCATTTAAATGCAAAAATCTCAATTTCTCTAACTTTAGACAACCCGAGATTATTCAAATTGAAGAGAAACCCTATGAATGTAATCAATGTGAGAAAGCCTTCAGTCAATATTCTCACTTTAGATGGAATGAGAGAATGCTAAAAATGTTTTGTATATGAGAGACTTCAGCCATAAATTTAAACTGCAAACACGTCAGAGAATCACATACTGAATAAACACTGTGTTTGCCATCAAAATGGAAGTGACTTTAGTCAATTAGTACTACTTAAGACAATTTAAGGGGATGCTTAGGGGAGAGAATCCATGAGTATGTCCTCTATGTAGCAAAGCCCTTAGAATATGGTCTGAAGATATACCATATGATAGAAATCTCAATATAAATCTGATGGAACAATGGAATATTATGCAATGGTAAGAAACGAAGACTTGAAGCATATGATAACATGGATGAAACTGGAGGACATTATGTTCATGAAGCAAGCCAGACACTAAAGGACAAATACTACATGATTGTGCTATTATGAATTAAATGTTATGTAAACACATGGAATTAACAATTAGAATATAGACCACCAGAAAATATAATGATGGTAGAGAATAGAAAGCTGATGGTTAATCTGTGCAGAATTGGTTAAAAGATTGTTTGTAAATTTTTGAAAATGAATGGAAATTATGAGAGCACATCATGCTCTTTGTGAATAACAGAGCTATTATATGAGTTGACAGTGGTTGAAAGGGAAATCCTAAGGAATTTATATTACTAGAAGGAAAGCTGAAAAATGTAACATGGGGCCATATAACAGTGGAATCTCATGTAAAATATAAATATGGGTGATATCGCATATATTTTTGTTTTTGCAAAATATAATTACAAATAAACTAGAGAGAAGGAAAAGGAATAGCAGTTTTGTAAAACAGGGGAAGCATAGAGAGACTGAGAGGTGATGTTTTGTTTTGTTTTGTACAGTATTATTATTATTACTGGAATAATGAAAACACTCTAAAACTGATTGAACTGATGAATCCACAATTATTTGATTGTACATAATACCATTGATTGTACACTTTGGGTGGATTTATGCTTTATTAATATCTATCCATAAAATTGATTTGTTAAAATAAATAAATAATAAATAAATCTGATGGACGTGGAGAGTCAGAGAAATCAAATTTGAGAAATTCTGTCTGAACTCAATATTGGAATGCCTTAATTTATAATTTAAATAAAATAAGCGAACTTGACAGGTGTGAAACACTAGGTTTCTAATCACTTTGCACTATCATTCAGACAAATAGAAGCCTTGGTGTGCTAAAGAAAACATGAAATAAGAGAGAAAAGCCTTTACTAGGAGTATGAAACCCCTTGGGGGAGTTCCAGAAAATTCATAATGGAGAATGATTTCAATGGGAATTCATTTATTCAGTGGTGGGGAGCTTATCAGCATCAGTTATTTTGTCTCTGTGAGGGTTATTGTTTGAGAAGTTTGAGCAAATGTTTGAGTATCTCAGGGCTGAATTATGGAGGTCAGTGGTGGAAATACAATATGTTTCAGAATAGGAGAATATGTGCATCTTTTTAATTTTGGAGTCTACTAAGGTAAATGAATATGGTTTTATCGTTGCCTCTAATAGGTCAGTGATGGACATTTCTTTGGGTCAGTGATTAAATATCTGAAGAATAGGAACAGATGTGATTGCTTTATTTCTGATCTTAGAGGAAACAATACTTCATTTCAGTAACTAGAACCTTTATTAGTGGGTGAGTGTCTTGCAGATAATAGTTCACTGATCCAAGCACAAGTCCAGATAGTTCCCCTTAGCCTTGCTAATGTCCCAATAGGGAGTATCAGTTAGAACCCACAGCAAAAATCATCTTATTCATAATAAAATAGGTAATAGATTCCAAGATCTACAAGTCCCTTAGGCAATGCAATTGTGATGTCCAGATGATGAAATCCATTACTTGATCATAGTTCTGTAAAATTTATAATCCAGAATATTTTATCTGAAACACCCTTCAGCTAATTTCATACATAATTATAAAAGACTGCTGAATAATCTCCTACTAAAATTGGGACCACTAGAAGTATTTCTGTTCTCACCACTACAGTTCATTTTATTAAATATTGAAAGACTGAATGCTTTATCCTGGAGAACAAGAAAAGGATGTGTTCCCTCATCACTTCAGTTATACAGTGATATAATGGTGGACTTAGTGTCATAAGTAAAAGAGTAGAAAGAAAAATCAGAAAACTTGGTAAAGAAAACTGTTTTCGATTGCAGATGACATGATTGAGCATATGGAAAATACTATTAAATTCACAAGTAATTTAGAGGTAATTAGTAAATTTACTAATGTTGCAGTGTCCAAAGATAAACTTCAATTTCTATATATGAAAAAGTTAATTAGAGGTACTCCATGGTCCTGGGACCATAATTTCATGGTGTAGCATTTCCATGTCTTGTTCAATGATGGTTCCCCCCAGCAGCTTAAACAGTCATGGGAAATCCAGTTATTTCATGCATGTCACTGAGGGTAATTTCATTGTCCTCATCCTACTGCTAGGGATTATCCTCAGTCTCTCTCCCACCAGGATCTCCAGCATCATGAATGTTTAAAACATCTTGATGCATCCTTCATTGTCTATGTCATTTCATAGATGTCTATCATGATAGAGGTCTTGCCCTGCACATCACCATGAGTAACACAGAGTATGTCTTTCCACAATGTCCATTGTTTCCATAAGCCCCTTTCCCACATTTGGGAACTTTTGAATCTCCAATCATGTTCTGTCCATGTTCCTGACATTACATTGTTTATAATTCCCACCATGAGGCAGTAAACAGGTACTTGGTATGCTTGGATCCAAGTATTTCAGGGTTAAGTAGATCACTCATTGCTCAGCCCATTGGACACTTTTCCTCTTGCCATAGTTGATTTATTATCGTTCTTTGGCTTGGTAAAGAGCAGGTGCTGTCCAATGGATGCCAGATGGCTCTGCCTTGGCTAATCCTTCAGTGAATCAGCACCTTGTGGGCATCCTTTAGTTGGAGACCTCTGGATTCCAATGCAGGGAGGGATCTTGTATTACAACAGGATCATTGCTGAGGGATGCTTTTGCTACCACTTAGTTCAAGTATGTCATTCCTTGGAGGCCCAGGGAGGCACAGTTTTAAATTTACCATTTCTATTTGATGATACTCTGTAATTGGGCACAGCCTAGATAAGTGTTCTGATTACCTAGGACCCAGTATATGATGGAGGTTTCTAGACTCAGAGGAATTTAAGAGTTCTTGATAATCCTTAATCTTTCCATTTCCACTAAGGCTCAATACCACACCAGAAGTTGCCGTTTGAAGGACTAATTCTGGGTTGTGTCTGGGAACTTTGCAGGCTGAAAGAACATAGCTCTGCTTTCAATATGACCCAATATAGAGGTGCCAGGAGGATACAAAGATGTGGAATATGCTGGCACCATTATGAAAATAGCCTAATAAACCACTGGGCTTTCTTTTAAGAGGTGGGTGACTTTATAGATAGTAATTTCTTTTGTACTAGCTCAGGGATCCAGAACTGTCTTCAGTTGATATAGTACTGAATAAGTTGAACTGATGGGCTGGGACTTGCACCTTTTTAG
This sequence comes from Chaetophractus vellerosus, assembly GCA_004027955.1. Lineage (NCBI taxonomy): Eukaryota > Metazoa > Chordata > Mammalia > Cingulata > Chlamyphoridae > Chaetophractus > Chaetophractus vellerosus. The sequence continues at coordinate 12,086 of PVKH010003607.1, forward strand.
AATTTATGGCCTAACTGAATTGTCAAATCACAGTTAGCAGTGCATGCAATCCTTGGGCAGGATGTTCCTCACAATGGCTGTATTAGTCAGCCAAAAGGGTGCTGATGCAAAATACCAGAAATCCATTGGCTTTTATAAAGGGCATTTATTTGTGGTAGAAGATTACAGTTACCAGGCCATAAAACATAGTTACTTCCATCACCAAAGTCTGTTGCCACATGTTGGAGCAAGATGGCTGCTGACATCTGCAAGGGTTCATGTTTCCTCTTCCTCTTAAGGCTGAATGGTTGCATGGTCCCATCTTCTTCCATTATCAGCTGTAGGCTGGTATAAGTCTCATCTCTCTGCTGGGACTCATTTCTCTCTGGGCTCAGCTGCTCTGCTCTCTCCACAAGGCCAACTGTAAACTATCAGGAAAATGGCTCATCTCTCTTCCCAGGGCCTCTACCATGTGTAATGGAGCCTTCTCTTTTTCCTCATGTATCTGCATCCCTGTGTATTTACTTCCTGGGGTCCAGCATTAAAACTCCAAACTCTATTCACTGCCATGTCTTTTCTCTGTGAGACATCCTACTGATGTGGCCCAATCAAAGCCCAAATCATAATTTAGCCATGCCCAGAGGAACAGATCAGTTTACAAACATAATCTCAAATCTATTTTTGGAATTCATAAACAACATCAAACTGCTATACTGGCACACAGTGTGAAATCCTCAATCTAATGAAGCACTTGGAGTTCTTTGGGCAGGTGTAGCTTACTCAAATCCTGCCCCACATATTGGATGCAGATAGTGGATGAGTTTTAATACTCATTTGGCAGTTCAGTGGAGGTATACTGTAGGCTTTGGCATTGGAAAGAAAATTTATCCTGATCCTCCTTTCAGAATGGGAAAGCAAAAAAGGCATTTATCAGGTCAATAACTACATATCAAACATCATTGGAAGCCATGATGTTTCCAAGGGAGTCACAATATCTGGGACTGCAGGTGCCAAAGGCAGCATTTCTGCATTCAACTGACAAGGCTATAATTAGTCACTATGCTTCCATTAGCTTTTTCCAGTGGTCCCACCAGGCTATTATGGGTGGAGAGTTTGGAGCAGAGGACAGCTGCAGAAAGGTCTTTTATGACTTTGTTTTCTCCACCAAGAAGGTGGTACTGCCACTGTTGGCCAATGCAAGGAGGTGGGAGCACTGGAGTTGTTCAGTCCATCTCTCCCCTAACCATGATAGCCAGAATTTGTTGGGATGGGGGAGCTTATACTTGTATTCACCATTGGGATGTTCAGTGGTGCAGCATATCAATTGCTACAATGTATTCTGTGGGGAGAAGCATGACCACAGAGGTGGCCAGAGGCCAAATGGATGAACCCACAAGGTAGAAGTAACCTCCCATCCTCATCCCTTTGTGGAATTCACAAATAATTGCAACCCTTCCCCTCTGCATCTACTGGAATAGTAGTGACCTGGGTGTCTGTATCCAAAAGTGCTATAAAGTTTGTTCAATGATCCAAAATTGTATATGCACTGGTACATATGGGCTAGGGTCCCAGAGGATGGTGAAATTTCTTGGTCCCAATACACAGCTATTTTCAATCCAGTCATATCTTGGTAAAGAGAGCCCTCCCAGGGGCAAATTTCCTCAGTCAGAGTTTAACATGGAGGCAGGAGATCTTCAAGTTCCTCTTCCTCTTCTAATGCCATATATAGCAATTGAAGGGGTGAGGATATGAAATGGAAGATTGCCCCTATTGAGACTATGGCCCTCCTTTCAGTTTATTTCCTGCCCCAAATTCTCCATTGGAGATTCCCTTTATGTTGTCTTTTTATTATTATTATTATATATCCCCTTCTTTATGCTTGTTCTTGCTGTGTTGATTTTTTTTGCATTCTTCTGTGTCTGCTTCTCTCCCAACCATTGCGGTGACCTGCTGAGTCAGCTCACCCCATGGTGGCCTTGTCTGCTCATGGGTGGCTTGTCCTGCTTGCGGATGGCTTGTCCTGCCCACAGGGGCTTGCCCTGCCAGTGGCAGCTTTGCTCTGCCATGGTGGTTTGCCTTCTCAAGGTGGTCTGCCTGCTCAAAGGAGGCCCCGGGAACCAAACCCAGGGCCTCCCATGTGGTAAACTGGCACCCTACCCATTGAGCTACACCCAGCCCCTGTGCTGTCTTTTGAGATCCCTTTCTCTATTAACAAGAACAGCACAGCTTGGCAAGAGGAGGCCCTGAGGAAGTGAGGGCTACTGAAGCATCCTGTGGCTGTCAGGGCTTGCTGGGTTAACAGTCAAGTGCCTACTGTCCACCCCTGTTTCCTTTGTCAATTACCTCAGGAAACACCCTTTTACTGTGAAGCAGGGAAGGTATGATAAAGCTGTTCAATAGCACTTCCCAGGGAAATCCCTGGGGTGAGGAGCAGAACCAGCTTGTCACCCCACTTAGGAGGACACTTTATAATAAATCTATGAATGTCCTGCCATAAACTTGGAACCTACTGAGGGACTAAATCTCTCTTATGATGGTGGAATATGCACACACCAAAATCCAGTTCTCTGAGCATGACTACAGCTTACTGCTCACTAATCCAAAGCTTAGTTGCAATTCAGGGGTGGTCACCCAGAGTGGTATATGTTCCTCTGACTCCCAGAAGTGTGCAGTTAAATGGAAGCTGCAGCTGGAATGTCAACTGCTCCCTCCCCACACACCACATTTCACCTTAATTACAACTGACTAAGACTTTGTTGGAGGTCTGGCTTGGATGTGACATGGCCCAGACTCCTCCATTCAGTCTGGATGATCAGGGTGGTAGCAGTATCATCTTTCTAAATACTTTTCACCAGTTTTGTAGTTTATATAAATGGAATGATACAGAATGAATTCTGGTGCATTTTACTTTTTTAATACTTTATTTTGATTTTGAGTTTATGTATATTACCTCATGTTGTTGAGGAGGTTCACTAACATTGGTGTATAGGATTATAAGGCTAGTCACCAATAAAAGGGCCCATCAATTGATCATCCTCCTTTGCCATACACTGCCCCTGCACTTGGGGAGGCTGTTGCTACTTTCCTGGAGAATATGGCAGAGCTCTCCAGGATGGGAATTCAGTATTCTCCCATTTATTGAGTAATTCTTCACCCCATGACAATGCCCCATGGGCATTTAAACAATTATGCATACCTCATGTGTATGTTCAGGTGGAATTCCTCCTATACACCCCCAACCCTGACATCCCCCACCAATGATCCACTTCCATCCCTGTTGTGACCTGTCTGTGATCCATAGCCTCTTCAAAGGTAAATCCATAACAATAGCCAATTGACATGAATAGGAAAGTGAAATAATAATGACATTTAATTGCAGGAGTTAAAATATATGAGAACTTATACAAATAATAAATTTTAATAGAAAAAAGAAAATAGAACATTATTAAAGGATTGGGTTGTTCAAAATGTGAAAACATAATTTTATATGTATATAAATATATATATACTTTTTTCTGTTTTACTTTTGCAACATCTGGTGTCCAGTCTGTTCCATGGCACCTTACCCTTCTCACTCCAAATCATCCCACAATTTTTCATTTAATTTTCAAAGAAGTTTTAGGTCACAGCAGAGTCACACACAGAATACAAGACATTCTTATATACTCAACCTCCTCCTCCATTCCCCCCCATACCAAAACCTTTTTGTTTGTGGTTGGCAGCAACAACATAGCTGAAATACAGATAGTGAAACATAGATCCAAAACATTGTCATTGGTGCACATAAAGGTCCACATTTTAGATCGTACACTTTTATCAATTTTGATGAGATTCACCCTGTCCTGTGTCCATCACTGCAAGACAATGGAAAACATTTCAACTGGCCACTAAAGCCCCCTTGTTCAATTCATCTGTCCCTCCCTTGCCCTCAACCCAGGGCCCACAACGTCCCCCTGACTTGACTCTTTACATGACAGTGTTCATAGATACATGCAAAAGAATGTCTTGGTTTACTGGTTCATTCCCCACTGGGAACCATTCCTGCTCCCAAGAGTCGCCCCACTGTCTATTTCTGAGTGTATCAGACCTCCAATAATAGGGAGCCCATCTCCTTTGCTCTCATTGTGTGGTTCTTCACCCATTGGTACAACACATTATGACAGGATGAACACTCCTACATTCCTCTGAGGCTCTCTCCAGGTACACCCCCCTGAATGCCCCCAACCCACACCCCCAAGCTATGACATCGCCCCTTCACATTGCTAGAAGAGCATTCCCACTTGTTCAGTCACAGCCCCTCGCTCACAAGTCCCAAGTGTTCAGCTGGTCCCTCTTCCACTCCCCCCCCCAAAGTATCCTGGGCTCTCCAACCTGTCTTTCCAGTCCTCCTAGTCAAAAACCCTGCACCAACAAACCCAGCAATATCACAACCCACCTGTCCCATCCACCCAACAGGCAAACACACTCCATCACCTCCTCACAGATTATGTCCCTATGGATGATGACCCACAAATCTCTCTTCTCTTTCTCTTCTTGTAAACCTATCTTTCAGACCTTAATGCTCAGTGACAAGCTTTTGGTTGGTTTATTTTTTTCTAGTACTTTCTTATTTTCTATTTCATTTAGCTCTGTTTCAATCTTTGTTATTTCTTTCTTTCTGCTTCCTTTGAGGTTAGTTTGTTGTTGTTCTTCCAATCCTTTCCTATGTATAGTTACTACTTCAATTTTAGCTCTTTTATGTTTTTTAATATGTGCATTTAGAGCAATAAATTTCACTCTCAGCACTGTTTTGGCTGCATCCCATAGGTTTTGATATGTTGAGTTGTCATTTTCATTTTATTTGAGGTAGTTACTGATTTCCTTTAAGATTTCCTCCTTGACCCACTGTTTGTCCAAGAATGTGTTGTTTAATTTCAATATCTTCATGCCTAACCTAGTTCTCTGGCTATTAGTGATTTCCAGTTTCATTCCATTGCATTCGGAGAAATTCCTTTGTATAATCTTAATAATTCTAAACTCATTGAAAGTTCTTCTGTGGCCTAGCATGTGGTCAATCTTGAAGTATGATCTATGTGCCCTCGAGAAGAATGTATATCCCACTGTATTAGGGTGTAGCATTCTGTATCATTCTATTAGGTCCAGGAACTCTAATGTATTATTCAGCTTCTTTGATTCTTTACTGATTCTGTCTAGATATTCTGTTTAATGGTGATAATGGTGTATTAAAGTCCCCCAATATAAATGTAGAGGCATTTATTTCTCCACTTAATTTTTCCAGTGTTTGCCTCGTGTATTTTGAGGCATGCTGATTAGATGCATAAATGTTTATGATTGTTCCCTCTTCTTGACACATTACCCCTTTTACTAATATTTAGTGTCCATCTTTGTCTGTTATGATTGCCTTGCATTTAAAGTCTATTTTGTCTGATATTAGGATAGCTACTTGTGCCCCCTTTTTTTGGTTATTTTTTGCTTGTAAAATTGTTTTCCAGCCATTCACTTTCAGCCTCCTTTAATCCCTGGGTCTAAGGTGGGTCTCTTGTAGACAACATATATACTTCTTTATTCATTCTGACAATCTGAGTCTCTTGACTAATGGGTTTACTCCACTAACGTTCAGTATTATTACTCTCAATGAATTTCTTACATCTGCTATATTTTCTTTGAGTTCATGTATGTCCTATGTAATTTTTGTTTCACTTTATGTCTTTTTAGTTTTTCTTACACTCTCCTCTAACTCTCTCTCTCCTGTTTTTTCCATTCAACATTTAGAGTTTTTTCACGTATTGAAGTTCAGGTTTCTTATTGGCATATTCCCTTAATTTCTGTTTCTCTGTGAATATTTTGAACTCTCCGTCATTTTTGAATGTCAGTTTTGCTGAATAGAGACTTTGTGGCTGGGAGCTTTTTTTCTTTTAGTACCTTGATTATTTCATACCACTGACTTCTTGCCTCCATATTTTCAGCTGAGAAATCAGCACTTAATCTTATTGTGCTCCCTTGTATATGATGGTTCTCTTTTCTCTTGCTGCCTTGAGTATTTTCTTTTTGTCTTGGGCATTGGACATTTTGATAAGTATATGTCTTGGAATCGGCCTGTTGGTATTTATACTGTTTTGTGTGCACTATGCTTCCTGGATATGTACTTTCATCTCCCTCAATAGGGTTGGGAAGTTTTCAGCCATTATTTCCTTCAAAACTCCTTTTATTCCCTTTCCCTTCTCTTCTCCTTCTGGGATGCATATAATGTGTATGTTTGTACATATTCTGTTATCGGTTAAATCCTTGAGTCCCTGCTGGATTTTTTTCTATATTTTTATCTATCTGTTCTACTATCTGTTTGATTTTAGATGTATTGCCTTCCACATCACTATTTCTTTCTTCTGTCTGTTCAGATCTACTC
>PVKH010003608.1:0-24663 GCA_004027955.1 Chaetophractus vellerosus
CCTTGCTTCACCACGTGGCAGGGGACTTTGGTGAGAAGGCATCTCTGCTGATGCTTTGTTTTCAAGACATTTCATGGCCTTGGAACTGTAAGCTTTTACCCCCAAATAAATGCCCATTAAAAAAGTCAACCGAATTCTAGTACTTTGCATCGGCAGCCCTTTGGCAAACTAAAACAGACTGAATGCTTCTCTCCACTTAAGATGCTTTGAAATTAAATGTTCACAGACAAGCTTCCTTTCCTTCCAGTGGGGATGACAGGGATGACAGAGTGAGCTCCTTCTGCCACACCGGCCATGTGCGCTTCTCTAAAAGACACGTTTCTAAAGGAGAGGGAAAGGATGGGACACTTTTCCTCAAACATCGGAGATCCTTTACTTACAGTTTTCCATTTCACCTGCATCCCATTCCTGGGGTGACTGTGGCTGTCATCCTCATTGGATGGACGAAGAATCTGAGAACTAGGTACTGATAGCAAGATGGGTGCTCAGCCAACCTCGACGGGACCACTCAGACCCCAAGATCTTCCCTTTCTCACTCCACCACCTGCCTCCCAGGGAATCTTCAGTAAAACTTCACGTTTGAGAAATTATTCCTCTTTGATTTGTTTGGGAACCTTGAGTCTTTTTTTTTTTTAATGTATAATGGGGAGCTGCCCCAAAATGTACGCCTAATAAGGAATAACTCTACGTGTTTGGTTTTCAAATGCAGTTTTCCTTGGTACTCTGTGGGGCACATATTGAAATATGGATGTTTACCTTCAAGAACATTGTCCTTGGAGGAGGGGAGGGAGGTGAGTGAAAGGTACAACTGAAAATAAACTGTATTTAATAGAGTCACTTTAATTAGCCCTTTTAATTTGGAGACTCTCCTGATTTATGAGTCCATTATCTGGGAGCCCAGGAAAAGCACAGTGCTGGTTCACGCAAGCTTTTTGGGACATGCTTCACAAAGAACAAATGCTTTTGATTTTAGTGTGAACATTAAAGGGTTCATAATTAGCTGTTTGTAGTGAACGAGGCTCTTTCTCAGTGTGTACTGACAGTCTCAGCATATCCCAGGAAGGGAGACAGATAGATCTCTTGATGTTCACTTATTTTAATATCCAGAGGGAAAATTTCTTCTTTCAGAGGCTCAGGAGATGAGTGAAACGAAAGACCCAATGTTTGTTCTCTTGTTTTAGAGTTTTTCTACTGTCAAATTTTTTCTGTATTTTCATAGAGAACCAGAAAACCCTGATGGTTCATCTGGCCATGAAGAGAGGGTGCCTTTCCCTCCACCAGGTCCAAGGAAGCTCACTCAGCCTTAGCTGGGAAGGGAAAAGGAGCAGGCAAGGAGTTTGCATTGATCAAACACCCACTGCCTGCAAAATGTCCCCCTGCAGGAAGTTACTCTCTTCTAATTATCATATTACACTTAAGAAATAGAAATGATTATCTTGAAATAATTATCTTGAAATTATAAATGAGGAAACTGAAATTCAGAGAAGCTAAGCAATTTGATCTAGGGTGCACAGGGAGTAGCGTGATCTCACTCCAAGGCTTGTAGCCTTTCCATAGCATTGGACCTTGTGTGTGGAGAGGTGTGCATGTGGAGAGGTGTGAGTCCTTGTGTGTGGAGAGGTATGAGTCCTTGTGTGTGGAGAGGTATGAGTTCTTGTGTGTGGAGAGGTGTGAGTTCTTGTGCGTGTGGAGAGGCGTGTGTGTGGAGAGGCGCGAGTCCTTGGGTGTGGCAAACTGGCTGCTCCCACCATGACAAGTCTCCAGTGGCTCCAAACATTATTTCCAAAGATTGGTCTGTGAGACCTCATCATGTTTTGGTTGTGACTGGAAATTTACCAATTCCATTAATTTTATTTAAACAAACAACTTTGGATTTATTGATTCCTCTCTTGTCTACTTTTGATTTTGTTGATTTCTGTCTCATATTTATAATTTCCTTCTAATTTCTCTGAGTTTAATTTAATTTAATTTAATTTTACTATCTGCCTGAGAGGAAAGCTTAGATCTTCTTTTTTGTAATTGTTATTTTAAGTAGAATCTTTATTAGGATTTGAAGAAAAAGTCAATTTGCATCAAAAGACAAATGAATAATACCAATTTTCTCTGTAAATTTTTAGGACACATCAGTCTACTAGATTAACATAATTTCTGACTCAAATAGGAAATTGAAAATATAGTGTTTGGAATCCCCAATAAAAAAGATAAGAAAGGTAATTGCAAGTCTTTTAAAATCAAAAGTCTTGTATATCAAAGGTACCAGCACAATGACTTCTGTTAAAGTTTTATTTAAGCTCAATTTCAATAGCGTTTTCCTTTCCTCACAACCTCTTTAATTATTATTATGATTATGATTTTTATTTTGAGATCATGGTAGACTCACGTGCAGTTATAAGAGATTCTATTTACCTTTTACCCAGTTTTCCCCAACGGCAACATCTCACAGCACTCTAGTATATTATCACAATGAGGACATGGGCACTATTAAAAAAGTCAGAATACAGAATCTTCCATCACCAGAAGGGTTCCTCAGGTTGCCCTTTCATAGCCACACCACTTTCCCCCTAACCCCTGGCAACCACTAACCTCTTCTCCACCTTTATAACTTTGTCTTTTCAAGAATGAATGAGGGGTGCATGGATGTGGCTCAAATGGTTGGGCGTCCATCTCCCATAAGGAGGGACCTGGGTTTGATCCCCGGGACCTCCTGTTAAAATAAAGAAAAATATAGAAGGTGCGTGGCCGCCAGGCCCTGTGAGTGGGCATGCTGTCAGTGCCCATGAGCGGGTGCGCCATCAGGCCCCCCCCCCCAGGCCCCACACGCGGGTGTGCCACCGTGCGCCACATGCAGCAAGATGATGATGTAGCAGGAGAGTGACGCAGGGGAGAGCCAAGACGAGACGCACCAATAAACCAGGAACTCAGGTGGCGCAGGTGACAGAACGCCTCTCTCCCACATCGGAGGTTCCCAGGATCGAATCCCAGTGAAGACAGGAGGAGAATGCTGAGAAGAGAGGGCAGGAAACGGACACGGAGAATTGCTCAGCAAATGGACACAAAGACAGCAGAAATGGGTACGGGGATTAAAAATGGATAAAAAGTAAATAAATCTTTAAAAAAAAAGAATGAATGAAATCATACAGTATGTAACCTTTTGGAATTGACTTTTATCATTCAGCATAATGCTATGGAGATTCGCCTAGGCTTTTGCACTCATCAATTGTTTGTTTTTTGTTATTGTCATTGCTGAGTACTATTACAGGGTATGGATATACCACAGTTTGCTTAATTGATCATCTGTTGAAGGATTCCTTGGTTGTTTCCAGTGTGGGGCTATTATAGCCAAAGCTGCTGGGAACATTTGTGTAGAGGTGAACATAAGCCTTTGTTTGATAAATGCCCAGATGTTCATTTGCTGGCTCATATGGTAGTTGCATGTTTAATTTTATAATAAACTCCCAAACTATTTTCCAGAGTGGTTGTGCTATTATACATTCCAGCCAGCAATTTACGAGAGTTCCAGTTAGTTACCCCACATTCTCACCAGCACTTGGTATTGTCACTGTTAATATTAGTTTAAATTTTTTTCCCCATCTGATAGATATGTAGTGATATCTCATGGTGGTGTAAAGTTGCATTGTACCTGATGGCTAATGATGAACATTTTTTTATGTGCTTACTGGACATTTTTCCATAATATTTTATTCTTTTAAACTTAATTTAATTAAGGTAAATTTCAATATAGTGAAATGCATAAAATATGATGACTCTTGATGAAAGTTGGCAGTTGAGTAACCAACACCCCAATCAAGATACAGGACATTTACACCCTCCCATAGTATCCTCTCCCGTCGCTTTGCAATCAGTCCTCACACCCTTCCCCATAGCTAACCATTCCTCTGCTCTCTTTCACCATAAATTAGTTGTCCTTGTTCTTGGCCTTCACACAAACAGAACCACACAATATACCTACTCTTCTGCATCTGACTTCATTTACTCAGCTTAAAGTTTCTGTGATTCCATCGTGTTGTATGTTTCTGCAGTTTGTTTCTCTTTGCTGATAAGAGGTTTTCAATGTATAAATACTCCACAGACTGCGGACTGATTTATCTGTTGATGGATATTTGGATTGTTTTCATTTGGGGCTGTTATAAATAAAGCTGCTATAACTAATCTTGTATACACCCTTGTGTATGCCTGTGCTTTCATTTCCCTTGGTGAAATACCAAGGAATGGTAATTGCATCTTTACCATCATAAGACACTGCCTAAAATAGTTGTGCCATTTAAAAATGGAACCAGTAATGTGTAAACTGTTTCACAGCTTCACCATCATTTGGTGTTAGCAATCCAATCTTTAATTTTAGTTGTTGCAGTCAGGGTGAAATGGTATCTCCTTGCAGTTTAATTTGTATTTCCCATTTGACTAATGATATTAAACACTTGCATATACTATTAATATATATTCTTTTTGAAAGTGTTTGTTCAAATCTTTCATCCATTTTTATAGGGTTGTTTCTCTTTTACTTATTGACTGACGGTCCATGGAGCCAAGGGGTTTTTAGATATTCTAAGCACAAGCCCTTTGACTGTTATGTATTTTAAAAATATTTTCTTCAGTTCTATGACTTGCCTTTTCACTTTCTTAACTGTGACTTTTGAAGAGCAAAAGTTTTTAAAAATTTTGATGAAGTTAAATATATCTGTGTTTTTCGATTGTAGTTTGTGCTTTTTTTGTATCCTAAGTAATTCTTGTGTACTCCAAGATCATGAAGGTATTCTACAATTTCTTCTATAAGTTTCAGTTTTAATCTTTACATTTAGGTCTTTGATCCTTCTTGAATAAGCCTTTGCATGTGGTATGAGGTGGGGGAGAGCAATATTTATTTTTAAAATATGTGTATATGGTTGTTCCAGCAACTTAGGGGAACTTTGTTGAAAATGAATCGATCATATGTGTGTGTGCTTCTGGACTCTCTTTTCTATCCTGCTGACATAATTGCCTATCCTTACATCAATACCATAATGTCACACTACTAAGTCTTGAAATCAAAAAGTGTGTCTACAAATTTTATTCTTTCCTCAAGACTGTTTTCTCTTCTAGGTCTTTTGCATTTCTATATAAATTTTAGAGTCAGTTTGTCAATGTCTACAAAACAGTCTATATAGATTTTGATTATGGTTGCATTGAATCTATAGAACAATTTGTGAAAAATTGACATCTTGACATCTTAAGAATATTCAGTCTTCTCATCCATGGCCTCCATTTATTTATGTCTTCTTTAATATCCTCACCAACGTTGTGTGCTTTTCAATGTAGAGCTCATGAACTTCTTTTATTACTCTTATTTCTAGGTATTTTATGGTTTTGATACAATCATTGTAAATGATTCGTTTTCTATTGTGTAACATTTAGTGTTCAATCAGAGAAGCAGAACCACTGTGAGTAACTAGAATGAGGGATTAATTATAGTTATGAGATCTTATGCAATCGTGGGAAGTGGTTAATCAGTCTAGTTTGGCTGACTGCTGGGAAAGGAAGACAAACCTATAGTGGGAAAGACAAAGGACAAACCTGAATCTGCAATGACAAAATGCAACTGTGTCTGCATCTCGCCACCTCTAATATTTAGATGTGAGTTACCTATGGGACAAGCTGATTCCCTTCACCATGTAGATGCCTGCCCACCTGGCGCTGGATTTAGACATGAGCTGGAGAAGCTGCAAGCTCAGTTGCTGCCCCCTCCAACTAAGTAGGCCAGTAGATAAATAACAACATGTAAGTTGTAACAGCCTCTGCTACACCATATTTCTGAGTGTAAAAGTGTCTATTCCTCCACTTCCACCTTGAAAATATCTTACAAATTTCTCCTAGAAAGTTTAAGTAAGTTGACACAGTATAAAGCCAATGCAGGGGCCAGCTCGATAGCCCAGTGGATAGGGCACCGGCATACCACATGGGAGGCCCTGGGTTTGATTCCTGGGGGCCTCTCCTAGCGGGCAGACCGCCTTGAGAATGGCAAGCTGCCATGGGCGGGCCAGAGCCGCTGTGGGCAGGGCAAAAAGCTGCCACGGACAGGGCAAAAGCCGCCACGGCAGGGCAGGTCGCCCGCAAATGGAGCGCAGCCAGCAACCCGCGAACTGAAAGCCGGCCGTGAACCGACGCAGAGACCGCCCACAAGCGGGGAAAGCCGCGCCTGCGCAGTGACCACTCTCGGTGCGTCGCTGCAGCGGGGGGAGAAGGGGAGATATGTAATAAAATAAATAAATCTTAAAAAAAAATAAAAAAATAAAGCCAATGCACATTGTCTGTTACTATAGTGTATATCCTAAGTATATTATAACCTGCTTAGATTTAATATTGCACCATTTTCTTAAGTATTAAGAATATTTAAACATTTTAATTCCATTTACCACCTCTCATATTTGCATATTATTGTTACATATTTAACTTCTACATGCACTGTCAACCCAGTAATGATGTTGTTTTTGCTTTAAATCATCAACTGTATTTTAAGGAAATTATGAAAAAACAGGTTATTATACATACCAATTCTGGTTGTCCTCACTTTTTTCCTTTCTATTTGGTATCAGTTTTCTTCAGCCTAATCAAATTCTTTTATTATGTCTTGTAGTGCAGGTCAGCTTGTGACAAATTCTATAAGCGATAATTAGGTGAATATGTATTTAATATTGCTGGTTATAGTATTGAAGGTTATTTTTACTGGATATGGAATTTGGGTTGGCATTTTTTTTCTTTCAGCACTTTAATGATGTCATTCCATTGGGACTTCAATTTTTTGAGAAACTGTTAGCTACAATTTCTATCACTGTTCTCCTCTCTGTAGTATTTCTTTTTTTCTTTGACTCTTAAGATTGTATTTTTATTTTTCATCTTTTTCACTATGATCTGCCCATGTATGGATTTCTTTGTAGTTATTGTGTTTGATGTTGGTTGTCTTGGATCTTCCTATTTATCAGACTTTGTGTTATTGTCCCATGGGTCTCTGAAAGTTTGTCCATGTTTTTAAACTTTGTTTCTCTTTCTCTCTTTTTAAGATCAGAAGATTTAAGATAAAGATTAGGGGGCCAGCTGTATAGCCCAGTTGGTAGGGTGCCGGTTTGCCACATGGGAGGCCCCGGCTTTCGTCCCCCGGGCCTCCTCGAACGGGTGGACCACCTTGAGAAGGCAAGTCCCCACAGGCAGGCAAAAAAGCAAGCCCCCATGGGCAAAGGCAAGCCCCCGCGAGCAAGGGCGAGCTCCCACGAGTGGGCGGGCCGCTGCACCGGTGAGCTGACTCGGCGGGTCGCCCCAGCAGGGGGAGACAAGCAGACACAGAGGAATGTAGAGAAAAAAAAAATGAACACAGCAAGAACAAGCAAAAAAGGGGGGGATGTATAATAAAAATAAATCTTAAAAAAAAAAGATAAAGATTAGAAGGTTTAAGATTAAGATTACAAGGATCCAAGGTTCTGCACATACTCCAGAGGAGGGAGTCCACAAAGGCCCAAAAACACTAGTAGGCAGGAACTATGGAGGCTGACTGTCACAATCACGAATGCTGTGGGGCTTATAGTTTATATCTTTAAGTTATCACAGTCTACTACAAGTAATAATATATTACTTCACATAGTCTATAAGTTGTTTTTAACAGTGTATGTCCTTATTTTCCCACCTGGCTTTTGTGCTATTCCTGTGATATATTTCATTCTACATATTTTATAACCCCCAGAGTTTAATGCCATTATTTATGCTTTAAACTGTCAATTATGTTTTAAAGAATTAAAAAAAATAAGACTACCCATTTTGTTTTTTTAACCCACATATTTATCAGATCTGGAGCTCTTCATTCTGTTGCATGTATCCATTTTCCTTTTGGTATTATTTTCCTTTTTCCTGAATGGATTCCATACATATATAATTTCATATATATATACACATATATACTCATATATATTGTTTGTTAATAATACTGGTCTGCTGATGATTAATTCTTTCAGCTTTTGTATTTGTTTAAAAGTCTTTATTTCATTTGTGTTTTTGCAAGGTATTTTTACTGGGTATAGAAGAGTAGGTTGACATTTTTTCTTTCAGTTCTTTAAAAATGTTGTTCAGCTGCCTTTGGTGTACACTGTTGCCAATGAGGAATCTTTTGTAATTGTCATATTTGCTCCTATGTACATCATGAATCATTTTTCTCTGGCTGTTTTTAAGATTTTGTTTCTAACACTGGTTTTAAGAAATTTAATTATTATGTGCATTGATGTAGTGGTTTGGTTTTTTTATATTTCTTATTCTATGGTTCCTTGAGCTTATATGGTTTGTGGGTTTATGGTTTCCATTAAGTTTAGGTATATTTTGGCCATTATTTTTTAAATTTTTTTCTGTCTCAGTCCCCTCTTCTCTTTGTCAAGGACTCCAATTACACATAAATCAGGCTGCTTGAAGTTGTCCCACTGCTCATGGATGCATTTTTCATTTTTTTCAGCATCTTTTATCTCTGTGTTTCATTTACAGTTTCTTTTGCTTTGCTTTCAAGTTCATTAACCTTTCCTTCTGTAGCATGTACTCTGCTTTTTAATTTCATCCATTATATTTTCCAACTCAAAAATTATATTTTATTATAGCTACAAGTTTGATGTAGGTCTTTATACATGATTCATATCTTTGACTAACAGGCTTACAATTCATTTTCCTTCTTGAACATAGGGAGTATAATTATAATAAATTGTTTCTTATCACTTATTAGTTCCATTATCTGTGTCATTTTGATCTATTTTTTACTGACTGATTTTTCTCTTCCCATTAATGTATAAATATGAGATAACTTTGGTTGATTTTCAACAGTGTTCCCTACCATTCTTGCTACAGTATGATTAGATTGCAGTGCAAAATGCTCTAAAAGAATAGCGGGAGTACATACAGGTCCATTTGACCCATCCTGAAGATCCTGCAAGTCTTCCCAGAGTGGTATAACACCTGAGCTGAGTCACTAAAGTAAGAAGTAAGTGTTGGTAAAGGGGAAAAAGGGACAGGAAATTCAAGGTAGACAGGAGCACATATGCAAAGGCACAGAAATGAAAGAAGGGTGTATAAAAAGACTTTGAGGTACTCACTGTGGCTGGACTATGGGCAGGGAGTGGAGAGAGATGACACTGAGCCTGTACAAGTGGTCAGCCTGTGTTGGGAACTGTGTACTTAGCGATAGTAGAGAGGAAGGGGCCGAGCTTATAAATCAGTACAATGAGACGGGTCAGAATCCAGGAGGGGAAACAGATGAGGAACCCAGAATAGAAGCTTAGAAACCTAGGAAAAATGGATCAGAGATGGCCCTAAACATGAACATATAGTCAACAAGATATAGTCACCATCGAGGCCAGTGGTTCTCAACATTGGTCACACATTCCAATCATATTGGAGCATAAAAACTACCAAGATCTTGGGCCCCAACTCAGGGGATTCTGATTTAATCATTCTAAAGGAGGGCCTGAACATTAGCATTAAAAGAAAGCTTTCCAGACATTTCTGTCTACATGCAGCCAGGATTGAGAATCATTGATCTGGGCAGAGTTTATTCAACAGAGAAGGGAGAGTTTGTGCTCAGTGCTTCCTATAGATGATCCCATTTGACCCACAACAGTCATGTGTGGTAGGTATGATTATCTTCATTTTATAGCAGGTTTGCATGGACCTATGACCATTTGGGGAGGATCATTCTTATTATGGGGGACTGGCCTGTGCATTGTAGGGTGTTTAGCAGCATCCCTGGTCCTACCCACTAGATGTCAGTAGCAATTTCCAAGATATGACAATGAAAATGCCCCCAGATGCTGCCAAGTGTCCCCTGGAGGACAAAATCACCCCCCAAGAGCTTTTGTTTTACAGACCTAGAAACTGAGGCTGAAGGCAGTGAGAAAATGTATATGACCACACAGGCAGGCTTGATCTCAGCTTGGTTACAGATCCACCCACCTTCCACCACAATGACTGTAAACCCTGATGCCTTTTCTGGTTATGTTCTGATTTATGACCAGAACTCAGCCTACCAGTGGATATGGTGGACATACCTGACTACCAGAGGCCTGGGGATAAGAGGTGAGGATATTTCCTGAAGCACGTCTATGCTGGTGTTTGCTGTCTTTGTTTCCATGGAACCTACACGGTAGTGGAGGTGTCAGCTGTGTCTATGATGAATTTATCAGCTACAGGGAAAATATATCACTGCGATGGCTGATGGCAGAGTGAGATGATGCAGTGCCCCATCATTCTCCAGGATTTTTAAACAACAAGCCAAACCTGGCAGAACCTCCTCCTTTAGTTATGGCGTGGCCAGGTGAAGTAGAGTGGATCTTAGTCAGAATTACTAGAGGCCTTATAAAGAAAACAATCCAGAAGCCAGGGTCAGAGAAGGCTACAGGGAAAGTTGAAAGTTAGTGGTAACCAGGGCGAGAAAGGAGAGGATATCACTATGTGACAGGAAAGCCAAGGAACTCCAAGGATTGCCAGCCAGTGAACACCAGAAC
Organism: Chaetophractus vellerosus; assembly: GCA_004027955.1. Taxonomy (NCBI): domain Eukaryota; kingdom Metazoa; phylum Chordata; class Mammalia; order Cingulata; family Chlamyphoridae; genus Chaetophractus; species Chaetophractus vellerosus. The sequence continues at coordinate 10,521 of PVKH010003608.1, forward strand.
ACTACTGGTTTTGGGGAGAAAGCATATTTTTGGCAACACCTTGATTTGCACGTCTGACCTCTGAAACCACAAACCAACAAATTCTTCTTGTTAAGTCCAAGCCAGTTTGTAGTTTTTGTGATAGCAGCTTGGGAGACTAAAGCAAACTTGAATAGACATTTCTCTGAAGGAGATTTACAAATGGCCAATAAGCACATGAAAAGATCTTCAACATCATTAGCCATTAGGGAAATGAAAACCAAAACAATAATGAGATACCACTTCATACCCAATGTAATGACTATTTTAAAGAAAAGAAATGGAAAATAACAAATTTTGACAAGGATGCAGAGAAATAAGTACCCTCATGCATTGGTGGTAGTGTAAAATGATACAGCCGCTGTGGAAAACAATTTGGCGGTTGGTCAGAAAGTTGTGTATAGAACTACCATATGATTGAGCAATCCTACTTTTTGGTATATACCTCAAAGAATTGAAAGTAGCAGCATGAACATCTATTTGTATGTAAATGTTCATAGCAGCATTATTCACAATAGCCAAAAGGTCAAAACAGCCCAAATATTTATCAGTTGATGAATGTAGAAACAAAATGTGGTATATACATGCAATGGAATATAAATCAGCCCTTAAAAGGTATGAGGTTTTGACACATGCTACAACTTGGATGAACCTTGAAGACATCATGTTAAATGAAGTAAGACAAACAGAAATGGACAAATATTGTATGTTTCTACTTACATGAAATAACTAGACATTGCAAATTCTTACAGATAGAAATTAGGTTACAGGTTACTAAGGATGGTGTAGGGTGGAGAGGAATGGTAGTTATTACTTAATGGGTTCAGAGTTTCTGTTCAAGGTTTTTAAAAGTTTTGGTAATGGATGATGGTCATGAGAGCCAAACATTGTGAATGTAACTGATACACCGACTTTTATATTGGAATGTCATTAAGATGGGAAATTTTATGTTTGTATATGTTTACCACAATAAAAAAATTTAAAAACATTAAGAATACCAGCTGTATATTTATAAAAATGTCTACAGATCTTCTTCCTCCACTACTTCCCAATCTCACCCCCTCACATGGTGCAAGGGTTTGCCATCTATGTGTTGGAATGAATAGGTCTGACAATAGACCACCCTCACTTTTGACACCTACTTAAAGCTAGGGGATTCCCCAAATCACCTTCCGTTTGATAATTTTGTAGAAGGGCTTACAGAACTCACTGAAAGCTGTTATACTCATGGTTACAGTTTATTACAGGAAAGGGTGCAGATGAAAATCAGGCAAGGGAAAAGGTGCAAAGCACAGGGTCTGGGAGAGCTCCAAATATGGAGCTTCTAGTTATCCTCCACCAGTGGAGTCACAGATGCATTGCTTTCCAATAATCAATGTGTGACAATATGCACAGAGTATTTCCAAACAGGGTAGCTCACCTGAATCCTGGTGTCCAGTTTTTATTGGCACTCCATCATGTAGGCATGATTGATCAATTAAGTTTTCACACAGTTGAGCTCAGTCTCCAGGTTGGCCAATATCACGTGGCCCAAAGCCCCCACCCTCCATCACAGTGTTGGCCTTCCTGGAGTGGCAGCCCCCACATTATAAATGAAATACACTTCTATAAGGCATGACATTCCTAGGGCTTAGAGATTACCTTCCAAAAGCCCAGGACAAAGAGTAGACCTGGCTTTGGGTAAAGATAAATTCTTCACTACACACACAAAAGTTTGGGCCAAGAAGCCAGACGTATATCATATAAAGTTTCTTCTTCCATGATTTATTTATTTCCAATTGTGGTATATTTAACATAAAGATCATTTTAACTATGTTAAGTGGACAATTCTTTGGCATTAAGTACATTGACAATTCTCTGTAACTTCAGCTTCTATTTTCAGACTATTTTCATCTCAAATCAAAACTCATACTCCTTTAGCAATAACTACCCATTCCTCCTCTCCTCCCTGCCGATAACCATTATTCTGCTTTCTGTCTTTATGAATTTGCTTAGTCTAAGTATTTCATATAAGAGAAATCATACAACATTTATCCTTTTGTGTCTGGATTATTCACTCAACATGAAGTCTTCAAGGTTCATCCATGTTGTTGAATGTACCAGAACTTCATTTCTTTGTAAGACTGAATAATATTCTATTGCATGGATAGTCCATATTTTGTTCATCCATCCATCTGTTGATAGGTACTTGGGTTGCTTCCTCATTTTGGCTAATCATGAATAATGTTATGATGAACAAGTATCTGTCCACATCCCTGCTTTCAATTCTTTTGGGCATATACATATTAGTGGAATTGCCAAGTCATATGGTAATTCTATATTTAATTACTTGAGGAACAGCCAAACTGTCTTCCACAGTGGCTACACTATTTTACATCCCCGCTAACAATGTACAAGGGTTCCTATTTCTCTGCATTCTTGCCAACACTTGTTATTATCACCTTTTAAAATAATAGCCATCCTAGTGGGTGCAAAGTGGTATCATTGTAGATTTAATTTGCATTTCTCTAATGGCTAATGATGTTGAGCAACTTTTCATGTACTTATTGGCCATTTAATGTCTTTTTGGAGAAATAACTATTCAAATCCTTTCACATTTTCTAATTGAGTTGTTTTTCTTTTGTTGTTGGGTTTCAGTAGTTCTTTATATAGTCTGGATATTCAACACTTATCTTTAATAATAATGTGGTTTGACTAAAACCAGCTTGGTTTCAGTAGTATACAAATTCTTCACTCCAATATATTTGTTCCTCCTGTTTTATATTGTTATTGGGTCAGATTACCACTTTATACATTGTATGTCAATCAAAACATCAACATAGATATAAAATGGTATTTTACACATTTGACTGTTAAGTAATGTAGGGGGTAAGATTAGTCCAAACCAATAGTAAAATAATATAGGGTTTTATATTTACCTATTTTTACCAATGTTCTTCTCTTTTGGCTTTGAATTACTGCCTAGTGTCTTTTTATTTCAGCCTGAAGAGCTCACTTAGGCATTTCTTTTAGAGCAGGTCTTCTGGTAATGAACTCTTCCAGCTTTTGTTTATCTGTTAAGGTCTTAATTTCTCCTTCATTTTTGAACCATAATTTTGCTTGATATAGAATTCTTAGTTAACAGGTTTTTTTTTTCTTTAAGAACTTTAAATATGCCATCCCGTTGTATTCTGGCCTTTGTGTTTTCTGATGCAAAATCCACTGTTAATGTTATTTGGAATCCCCTGTATATGAAAGTCACTTCTCTCTTGCTGCTTTCAAAATACTCTCTTTGTCTTTGGATTTTGACAATTTTGCTATAATATGTCTTAATTTCAATCTCTTAGAGTCTGTCCTGCTTGGAGTTTGGTGAAATTCCTGGATGTGTATATCTATGTCTTTCATCAGATTTGGGATGTTTTCAGCCATTATTTCTTATAATACTTTTTCTGCCCCCTTTTCTCTCTCTTCCCTTCTGGGACTCCAATGATGTGTATGTTGGGATGCTTGATGGTGCTCCATAGGTCCCTCAGGCTAGGTTCATTTTTCTTCATTATTTTTTCTTTCTGCTCCACATACTGGATAATCTCAATTTCTTCAAGTCTGTCGATCCTTTCTTTTGCCTTTTCAAATCTACTGTTGAATTTGTCTAATGAGATTTTCATTTCAATTACTACACTTTGCAGCTCCCAAATCCCCAAATTTAGTGCCTTTTAAAAATTCCCATTTCTTTCTTTTGTCCAGAAAATATTTTCCTAATTTCCTTTAGTTCTTTGTATATCAATTCCTTTAGCTCTTTGGACATATTTAAGACAGTTGATTGAAAGTCTTGGAATAATAGTTCCAATGTATAAGTTTCTTCAGGGAAAGTTTCTGACAAATTCTTTATTTCCTGTGAATGGTCCATTTTTTTTCTATGTCTTTGTGCATTTTGTAATTTTAAAAAATTTTGAGTGGATGTTGAATTTTATGTTGCTATGACTCCAAAAATCTACTTCTCACAGTCCTCTGGGGTTGCTGTGTGTTTTATCATTGTCGCTCTTGTTGAGAGCTGAAGTCATCAGTTTGTGATTGTTCCAAATTATTTTTGCTCCCAAATGGGGAAATGAAAGAGAAAGAGAGAGAGAGAGAGAAAAAAAACAACACAACAAACAATAGTTACTGCTTCTTTAAGACTTCTCTGACACTTTTGCCTGAGTGGTGTTGGTACAAAGGCTATCTTTTTAATTAAAAAAAATTTATTGAAGTATATCATTCATACATGAGCATACATAAACAATAAGTGTATAGTGAAAGTTGTGAACTTATAAAACAAACATGCATAACATCATACAGGGCTCCCATACATCACCCCACCACCAATACCTTGCATTGTTGTGAAACATTTGTTAGAAATTGTGAAAGAATATCGTCAAAATGCTACTACAGTACTAAGTGTAGTCCATACTTTACATTTGCTGTATTTTCCCCCCCAACCCACCCCATTATTTATTTATTTATTTACTTTTATCCATTTTTACCCCCCATTTTTGTTGTTTTGTGTCCATTAGCTGGGTAATTCTCTGTGTCTCTTTCTTGCGCTCTCCCTCCAGCTATCTGAAATAGCTGATCAAAAGCACTGAACAGAGATCAGACCACACACTCCCAGACATTGGAAGACCAGGTCCTTAGAGCCCACTCTGGCACCAGAAAGCTGTACCAGGGTACAGGGCTGAAGTCCCCACTGCTGCCTGCCATGTGGTTGTGGGATGAGGGATAGTAGCTGCTACACAGATGGTGAAATTCACTGATACTCAGTGTAGCTTACCAGACCCTTCCTCCTGCTCAAAGGTACTGGACAGTGTTCCCCTTGACTCCAGAGGTTCAAAATAGCTGGTTTGGACAGTTTCTGCCAGTTCAATAGTGGTTTCTGTAGGGGGAATGATTCCTGGAGCTTCTAAGCTTCCATTTTCCCACTGATCGTATAAAGTTTTGTATCTATAAAAAAATAAACAAGTAAAACAAGAGAAGATTATATTTGTCTCTTTTTAGAATCACTCAGTGTTGGGATCATGTTGGTCAGGCCACCAGTGACTGCCCTCCACCCTGAAATAGATGCAGCCCACATCAAGCAATAGGACAGTGTTGCTTTAGTTAGCATGATTTTCCTATTGACTTAGATTCTCATTTGCGTGATACATTGTCTTCATTGTTCCCCTCATTTTTAATGGGCAGGAGTTCTCAGCACTGAAGCTTCTGGTGTCTCTGGCCACTTTATTACTCTACTGAGGAGTTATTGATCTGTTTAAAAGGCTCTTCAATGGAGGAATGGTGAGTTATCTAGTGTACTGCTCATTGACCAATTACTACATGGCAAATATGCATTTACATTTTGTTTTAGTTTCCTAGGCTGCTTAAGCAAATACCATGAAATGGCTCAGGCTAAACAATGGGAATTTATTCTTTCACTGTTTGAGACTGGGAAAAAGTCCAAATCACAGTGTCATCAAGACAATGCTTTTTCCCTAAAGACTGTGGTATTCTGGGGCCAGCTGCTGGCATTCAGTGGTCCTTGGGTTGTCACACAGCAAAGGCAGATGACAGCATCTCCTGTTCTCTCCTCTCTCTTCCAGTCTCCATTGATGTTCAGCTTCTTGGTTCCTGTGGCTTTCTCTCACTCTGTCTGACTTTCATTCTGCTTATAAAGGACTCCAGTAATAGTTTTAAGAACTATCCCGGGCGACACCTTAACAGGAGTAATTTCATCAAAAGGTCCTACTTACAATGGTAGGAATAGCTTAACTTGAAGAGCATGTTTTTCTGGGATACACAGAGCTTCAAACCATTACATATATGCATATAAATGGATGCATATATATTATATGCATTTATTGAGGTTGAATATTTGCACATGCCACTGCCTAGATGGACAATGCAAATGTTGCTTCTTTACCCACAACCTAGGTAATTTTCCATATGAGCTCCTACTTGGCCTGGGAGTGGGGAAACTTAAACTTGCAAAAAATAGTTATCTCAATTCCAGTGTCCTTCTGGTTTAAAATATAGTCCTTTAGGTTAATGCTAAGCCTCCCAGTATTCCACTCTCTGCCCCATCTCTACCCCAAATTGGTGTTTGTGTATTCTGCAGAGCTTACTGGCTTATTGTGTCCTCATGGTGTTGGGAAGGGTGTGTGTGTGTGTGTGTGTGTGTGTGTATTTTTTGGGGACTCATGTGCTGTTCTCTTTGTCCTAGCTGTCCCTTGCCCTTAGCTTCTGATCCTTTGTAAGAATTTGCTATTGTAGTCATAGTAGTGTGCTCATGGACATTTTTCTCATTGATGGTCAAGGCCTGTGGTTGACTCTGATAAGCTCCATCTCAGAGCCCCCCAGTGTTTTGTGTCCTCCTGAGGTTTGGGTAAAGCTCTCTGTAGACTCCTTCTCCCCTCACCAGTGGCATCATAGCCCATATTCTCCATGCCTATATAAGATGGTAAGAAGTTCCAGCTTCTACCACCCCATGTGGTAATTACAGTATGAACAAAGCAAAGGGAATAGAAAAGAGGAAGCTTTCTTGAGAGCCCTTGTGTCAGGATGGGCATGGGTTAAAAGAGTTTGGAGATCTGACATATTTTCATAAAAGTTTATTGAGAGAAGTCAGCAAAACTCCCTTCAACCAAAGAGATTCTAAAAATAATAAAATCTTTTTTATCCAACGGGGTCATGTAAATTTTTTATTCCTTTTGGAATAAAGCAAGCATGTGCTCCTTTTAATCTGTCATTCACATATCATATGTCAAGGGACTTAGGCTGAAAAGTGAATTACATAATGAGTGAGTGGAAGACATTTTTTTTCTGACATATGTATGCCTTAAATTACACATTGTTCACCTCATTTTTAAAATATGGAGTTATTTTTTGTGGTTGTCAAATATGTCTCAGAGAGCCTATAATTTCTCAGTAAGGATCAAAGGAATTTAACTGCCTAATAAAGTGGAAATTAGTCTTTTGGTACTCAAACTACTGCTATATAGAGTTCAGTAATGTTTATTTGTGTTTCATTAATCCTTGTTACTTCAGGATGAAAAATGATAAATAATAGCAGTGATAATAATATGTCACTATGATTATTTTGGTTAAAAGGTGCTGAGAGGTGTATGGACATTGCACACTGAAAGCTTTGCATCACGAGGCAAGTTATGTCTGGGCAGAGGAGATGGAATCTAAGTATTGTGATTTAGGAGGCCCATGGAAGACAACTTGTGCCCCCCAACACTGATATTTAAGGTCTGAAATATCTTTTCATGGGAACATATTGAGAAGGAAATAAGAGAAAGGGGCTCCCTTGCAAGAGGGCAGAGTAGCACAACTAGCATTTATGGTGTTCCTGCTATGACAAGGCACTCAGATGTGCAAGAGCAATTAGTCAATTTGACAATTACAAACATTTGAAATTAAGACTTTTTATAATAGTAATGGTGTTACATCAGCTTCAGCAGCTGATATCTCCGATTTGTATTGTTGCATAGTTCTAAGAACATCTTAAATTTTAAAATATAAACAGTTGAAAATGCTAACTTCTTTCTAATAACTGCCTTTTTGGTCTTGGGTCAATTAAACTGACCTCAAAGCTTGACTCTTAGAAATGGAACTATAACAATTTTTTGTTTCAAATTTGACATTCTAACAATATTTGCTTCTGTAAAGAGCTTGTATCCCTAATGATTTCTCAGTTAATCTAACTTCCATTGCTTGCTAGAAAATAATTTAAAATATTATGTAAAGTTCACTAGTGTTCTATAAAGCCTCTGATTCCTTAGTGCATCTCTCCCAAATAGTATGTCAAATATCAAAATGGTCAATTCTTTTCTTCCATGTTCCAGGTGGATTATAAAGTTTGATTTTTCAGCTTTATTCATTGCTAACCCTTTGTTTCTGCCTTGAGCACAGTTATATGGTGTGATTGTTAGGCTAATGTGTCAACTCGGCCAGGTAATTGTGCCCAGCTGTTGGGTCCAGCAAGCACTGGGCTAATTGAGTTTACTGCATGGATGGCTGATTGCATCTGCATCAATCAGCGAGACTGGATCAAGAATGGATGACCCTTTTATCCATTCAGTTGACTGCCATAAAAGGGAACTGATTTCAACATTCAGAGAGAATTTCCCAGCTTGTCGTTTGACAGCGAACTTCTCCCAGGAACTCATCGAGGACCTTCATCAGTCTTTCATCAGAGCCCCTGGCTTGCAGCCTGCCGGCGGAACCTGGACTTGTGCATCCCCACGGTCACGTGAGAGACTCTTATAAAATCCTATATTTTTAAGAGATATCTCGTGTTGATTCCATTTCCCGAGAGAACCCTGACTAGAACATATGGTGACTTTGAATTTCCTGTTGGAGAACAGACAAATTCACTTGCCTCTGTTTTTTGAACATCATGCTCTGACTGAGCCATCCCCAGCATTAGTTTTGACTTCAAATAAATATCACTGCAGAGTGAAACCCTTCCTGTTCCGTGATAAAATTGAAAGAATTTCAAATATCTATTTGGGGGTACTTGAATCTGAGGTTATCTTACCCACCTGTGTGAACATGCTGTAGACTCCCTTGTGTAAAGTTTTGCTACAGAACATACTTAATGGATATGTTTTTATTGAACTTTAAATTCTATACAAAACATGCTAGATGGAATGAGAATCAAATGCACTAAAAGAGGAGTTCTGGGAAGGGAGAAGGTTGGGGAGCTCCTATGCCAGGTCCCTGGAGTGTAAGGTTCCCCAGGCAATAGGCTTTCTTGAGTAGGTTACGGAAAATGACTTACATGGATTAGCGGCCTCCAGGGCTTTCATAGCCTTTCCTAATTGACCACTGATTTCAGTGGAAGTGTAAGAACTTAATGATCTTTTAACTGCTCCTTAACCCTCATAGTCTGAGGACTATTTATTAAGTGGCTTTTGTGTGTTTAATTCTGTCCATGCTGCTGTGGAAAAAAAGAAATCTAGGTTCAAGCTTAGTTCATTTAAAGATTTGTAACCTTTTAGGAGGAGGTGATCCACACCCATGAAACTATTACTGATTGACAGAGAAAGGTAGACCAGCTATCCCTCATATGTGAGAGAGAAATCCACTGATGTGCAGTTCCTCAGTGCCAGTCTGTGGAAAAAGAAAGATACCCAAGTTTTACCCAGAGACACATGTCTGGAGGCGGGGGCTCGGGGATGAGTATTTTTATAAACTTCCCCCAGTTCATTCTAATATCAGCCAGGTTTTGCGACAGCTGCCCTTGTGCTTTCTTCTAACACATATTTGCATCCATAGTTTTTCTATTGCTTTTTCAATTCAAATGTAATATGATCTTTCATCTGAAAAGGTGGTATCTGTTACTAGGAAAGGCAGCAGCCTTCAGAGGCCTGTGGGAGCAGGGAAGGAAAAGGTAAGACTGGAGGCTGGGCTGAAGGTTGACCAAGGGCTAGACTTCCTATCCTTTCAGATTGTAGAGGGACTTCTCAGGAGTTTGGATTTCAAATCAGTGAACTCAGGGGGCTCTTTATTAAGATTTTAAACATTTAAAAATTTTAGCTATCTTAATTGTTTAATTTTAAAAACTTTTATCTAGGTATATTCTCTTTATCTGGAACACCTACATTGAAATTCAATGTCTCTTCTCCATCTCTTTTTTATTCTCTGATGTGGAATATTTCCTCTCCTTTATTTTCTTGGCATTCTAACTAAACATTTTTGGCAATTGTTCTGCCACCCCCAACAGCTTCCTTTTTTTTAAAAAAAAAAAATAATGCATTAATTAAGAAAAATAAACCCACTATGTTATTTAAAAATTTAAGGCTAATTTTTTTTTCAAGGTCCCTTTTATCCCCTGAACCATCTGTGATGATAGATATGTCTGTTTCCTGGCGAGGAAGGAAATCTGTATATCACTGGACCTGTGAATAGGAGAGAGCCAGCCATTACCTTCTTTCCTCTCCTCAGTCCCATATCCCACTGCCAGAACCATAGAGGCTTTACCCCTAGCTCCAAAAACCACAAGACATGCCTCAGCACCTTTCAAGGGTTCTTTCATTTCATTTAGATAAGAGGTCTCCAATTTTTTCCTGGGTTGTATGTCAAACCGAACATTGCCTGCCATTTCAGTCTCACGTTTCCTGTCCTCCATCCCTGTTAACTCTGAGCCTTTTTCTTCTCTAGATGATGAGCTGTAGCTTCCTTCATTCTGTCCAGGCATTAATAAGCTTCTATTCATATTCTTTCATGTTCCAGAAATGTGTCACTTATCTTTAGCCCACTGATGATCATCTCATGGCTCCCCGTTTTAGTATAGATTTATTCCCATTTAATAGGGTCTTAGGAGAGACACCCGGCCAACCTGTGCATCTGCTCTATCATCTTGAATAAAAGTCTCACCAGGAGGCTACTTGCTGCCTGGGTTGCAAAAGCATAACGGATCTGGAGGTCAATGATGTGGGTGGAAAGGAGAAGATAGAAAATGTGGGATGAGAGTTGGGCCTTGGTGGGAGTACTATGGTACCATGACAGGCAGGGGTGGAGGGAGATCTTCAGGGGCAAGGGAGAATGAAGGTAGACCCTAGCACAGGCAGGAGGGGACAAGAGGGGCACTCATGGCAGTGACCATGTTTCCCACACACGTTCTTTCCCTGTGGCACTCTGCAGTTCTGACCTGGTACCTTCCCGATGGTAGGTACAGCCCAAGTCCTTGAGCAGAGTCCCTGGTGGCTGATTCCTATCCCAGTCTGCCAGCTGAATCTCCCCCTGCACCAGTTGTTCTTTCCTGTAACACCTCGGCCCCGCCCACCCCTGGGTGGTGGATGGGATAAGGCATGCTCTGAGCAAGGCGAGGATCCAACAACTTGTGATTATACTTCTGGTGTCTTCAGCAGCTCCACACCTCCCATGGAAACAGTGGGAGGTGGCTGGCAAATACAGGAGTCCTTTCAAGGGATGCCTCTTAGAGAAGAAAACAGAGAATAGCTTCTCTGGGAATGCTGCTGCTGCAATAACCACTCTTACTGATCACTTAAAACTTTCAGACACTTCCCGTCACAGAACTATCACAACACTCTGGGTAGGAGCCATTATTACCGTTTTACATGCCAGATACTTAAGGCCAGATAAACAAACAAAAAATGGACGTAGCAGCCTAAGATCATGCACCACTCACAGCAGAGACAGGATTTGAACTCATGCCTCCTCCCAGGCCTGTTCCTTTCCACTAGACAACACAGCTGTTTTGAAGCTCAGCACCACCACTTGCACCCAGCACTTCTCTGAGTCTTGTTTGCCTCTTCTTAATTTTTTTGTTGAAATAAGGAATTCTGAGAATGGAAGTAGCTAAAGAAAGTGGAACAAGCTGATGTATCTACTTGAGATACCCATAGGGCATTTGCAGTGAAAGAGTTTGGGAGCTGCATACAGGGTCCCCTTCAGTGCTGCAGGGTGACTGGAAAGAGCAGCTGCTGGGACTGGTCTGTGGAGTCCCACTGAATTTCTATGTGGTTTGTGGGCTCTCCCTGATCTTTGAGTACAGAGAAGGGAGGTGCTGAGCAGGCAGCCATGAGAAATACAAAGAGGAAGGGAAAGATGCAACAAAAATACCTGGAAAGACATACAATCAACTCCTTATCCCCAAATGAGTTAAACTTACTTCTTTAAGGAAAAAAAGTTTACACGCACACACACACATTTTCTCTCTCTTTATGTGTGTGTACCTCTATTGTATTGTACTTCCCACATTGTGCTGTAATTAGTTAATTAATTTATGCAGTGCTTAATGAGCATTTGTTATATGCCAGGCACTGCCCTAGGTGGTAAGCATAGAAGTGAGCAAACAAACCAAAATCCCTGCCCTTGTGGAAATGACATGAAATGGAACAGATAGGCATATTGAATGCCATAGAGGAAATGATAGGTATAAATGGTGACATAAAATGCCCAAAGAGCTCATGTTGTGTGATACCATAAACCAACGCAAATCCTAAATGACAGACTGAGCAAACACAGATTGCAATCATTATACCAAGTCAAGATTTATGTGTAATATAACTGTGGTAGGTTGAATGAAGTGTCCCAAAGAAAGACACGTTCTTAATCGGTGTCCCAGCATATGTGAACCCATTGTAAATAGGACCTTTAGAGGTTGTTATGATTAGTTAGAGTGAGCCCAGCTGAATCAGGATAGATCTTGATCCGTGTGTCTGGAACCCTCATTCCAGAGAAGATCAAAGAAGAGCTAGAAGCCAGAAGTCAGAGAGACCAGAAAAGCAGCACAAAGAGAGAGAGATGGCCATGTGATGGAGGCAGATGGGTGAGCCAAGGAACCTCCGAGGATTGTGGCAAGGCAACACCAAAACTCTCCAGACTGGAGAGAAAGCATGGTGTTGCCAACATCTTGTTTAGGGACATCTAGTCTTGGAAACTGTGAGCCAATACATTCTTGTTTAAGCCAACCCGTTGTGTGGTATTTGTCATAGCAGCCTGGCAAACTAAGGCAATAGCACTTGCTGACTATCACAGAACATATGTAAAGGGATAATATGTGTTCAGTATCATGAGGTAAACGAGTGGATCAGCGTGCAGCCTGAGACATGCACCCGGGCATTCCTATACTTCAACCCCCACCAGGCTGCCTGAGAGTAAAGCTATGGACATTTCAGCAGGATTATCATCCATTTGTGCCAAATACTCATTGAGCACCATTTAGTGAGTTCTGCATAATATACCACAAGCTCCTACAAATTGAAAACATAATGCCCCATTCAATAGAATAATGGGAAAATATGATCGATACACAATTTACAGAATTTACAGGGAGACCCAAAGGTCTGGAAAATGTATGAAAATATGCTCAACCTTACCAATAGCTAGAGACATGCAAATTAAAGTACTGACACAGAGCATCGTCTGGTTCTGGTGATGTTGGAGAAATAGGCAATCTGAGGCCATCCTGCTGAAAATGGCAGCTGTATTAAGTCAGGAAAACAATCTGGTATGATCTATTAAAGTTGAAAATACACCTATTGTGTACAAGAGTATTCATGACAGCCTTGTTGGTAATGACAAAGGGCTGGAAAGAACCCATGTACCCATTGATTATGGGCTGGGAAATTAAAGAGAGACACACTCAAGTCCTGGAGTCCTGTGGGGCTGTGAAGCATGAAGCATCCCTTTCATTCTGGAATGGAAAGAGTGTCGAGACATGACGTCAAGGGAAGAAAGCATGGCGCCGACCTCTGTGTACACCCAGCAGCCCAGCAGGAGCAAATGTCCTTGTAAGTTCCTAGAAATGTGGAGGTGCACACAGAAGCTGAAGCAGTTTCTTCATCTGCATCTCTCATTAGACCAAGATGTCTTTGAGAGCACGATGGACCCTTAATGAATGTCTCTTCAGGGGGTGGACTCATCCCAGGGAGGACTGAGCTCTGGGAAGTCAAATCTAAGCCAGAGCAAATACTGCTGTGGGAAACTGGTTCTGGACCAGAAACTCAGCGTGGACTATTCCAAGAGAGCAAAGGAATAAGCCTGATTCCCAACCACCCAGGGAAGCAGGGAGGAGAAGCTTCTCGTATGGCCATGTGAGCATACCATTTCTGTGTTCTCTTTGGCCACTCTCAGCAATCCTGAAAGTCAGGCCCCGCTTTTGAGGGGGAAGTTTATCAGACAGCTACGTGGAGACCTGTGATGGGGAGTTGGAAAATCGTTTCTCCTTTCCTTTTTCTCTGAGCATTTTCACACACTCCTGAATGTAAAGAGTAGATAAATTTGGAGCCTGACTTTTAACATAACATTACAATGGACATAAATTTCATGTTATTACAAACCCTTCATAAATATAATGGGCTATTGTTAGGTGCTTCCATTGCTTACATCATTTTTCTTTATAACAAATAAAGCTGCACTGAACATCTTTGAACAACAGCAAAGAAGTTTTCCTTTTATAGAATTTTTCCTTAGGCTAGATTGGAAGAGGCAGACTTACTGCAATAGAGTGTAAGCTCATTTTAAGTCTCCAAATCCAAATCTGGCTAATATATTACACTGGAGGTTTGAATCCATGTTCGTAAACAGCATCATCAATACTTTGAAAGCCTCACCACAATTTGTGCCATTTCTTCAGGCCAACCTCAAGATTGTACCCTGG
>PVKH010003609.1:0-24681 GCA_004027955.1 Chaetophractus vellerosus
ACCAGTTAGAGAATGTGTGTGTGTGTGTGAGGGTGGGTGTGGGGGTGGGGGGCAAAGTTCAGGCTTGAATAACACAAAGCCCAGCGGGGCATCAGGAATAAGCAAGAGATACATTTGGGAGGTGAGGTGGGGGTGAGGGGCTGAAGTAGAGAAGAAGGCCAAGGATGCTTGTTTACATTCAGTAAGAGCTGAGTATAAAATAAAGGATTTGTAATAAAATCTGAAAAATGAATATTAATGAAGGGTAATCATGAAGATGAGAATTTCAATCAGCAAAGGCTTCTTTGAAGAATTGGAGTTTAAGCTAGATTTTGGAGTCGATGAGAATGAAGTAGAAAAGCACGCCAGTCAGCTAGAATATTGTGAACTAAATAGAAGACTAAGATACACAAGAAAAATGAGAAGAGTTAAAAAAAAAAAAAAAAAGGCCTTCCCCCCTGCGCCATGAATTCAAGGACTATGAGGAATAAGAGTGAATAAATAAATTTCCACTCTTCATGACTTCTGTTCCCCCCAATCTTCTCCATCTTAGTTAATGACCGGTCATCCACATAGTTTTCAAGTTAAAAGCATGACAGTTAATTTTGATCCCTTTTCTTCCCCAGCTCTAAAATATATCCTGCCTTGATTCTTACCTCACTTCATTACATTCCCCAGAGAGCCCACACTCTGCTCTTTTGAAAACCTCAATCAGATCATGTCACTTCCTTGTTTAATATTCTCCAAAGGTTGCCCACTGCATGTAGAATAAATTCCAACCTCTAAGTCTGTAAAATTTCCAGCCTTACCTTAGTCTGCTCTTTTATTATGCTTCAGCCTTCCCATCTCCTTTCTGTTCCTTGACTCACCAAGCTCATTCTCATTTCAGGGCATTTTTACTAATTCCTTAAAAAAAAAAAAAAAAAAAAATTGTGACCAGATTTCTTTTCCAGCAGAAAATCAACTTAAGCCTTAGATTGGCCAACCAATCTGAAGTGTTATGCCTATGACTAATTTTTCTTGCCTTCATATTTAGAAGATTTTATTTAAATTGGTCTTTATCCCTTTACACAGCTATATTTTCTTCACAGTTCTTATAATTTTCTGATATATATATTTAAATTATCTATTTGTATATTTCTGTCTCTCTGAATGAGACTTTTGGCTCCAGAGGACAGGACTTGCTTTCTCTTGTCCAGGCCTGCAAACTTATTGCCCAGCAAGATGCTTTGAACATAGTAGGTCCTGAATAAATATTTAAGTGGATGAACAATGAATGAAAAGTATGGGGGTGAAGATAGCTTGGGCAATGGGTAAAAGGGGTAGAAATTTATATTTTTATACAATATATGATATAGATTATAGAAAAAACCATGTCAATTTTTTTCTAAACATGTTCCATGTCGATAATTACTCAAATTGTTTTCTTTTTTTGCATACCAGTTTACTTGTAATGGGGTAGGTGGACTCAAAGCATTTTATATTGTAGGGGGATAACAAGCCTGAGATTTAAAAGAAAAAAATGGTCTTAGTTAATCCACAGGGTGGGTGAGAGCTCAGCCAGAATGTTCTTTGGAATCCAGACAATTTAATGACAGTAACGCCATGGTGCAAGTGTTGGGGAGGTCAGATGAGATGAGCTTGTGACATGTGCAATCACTCTCGATGAGTCTGATTTTTCTACAGTATTTCATGGTGACATTTAAATTTGAATGGGAAATAAGCTCATTTTTCCCAGTTCCTTTCCCAGCCAGTGTAGGACTGCTCCTTCAACAAATTTTGGTATGTTTTGTCCAGTATAGTTCTCAACAGATGGAGTTTTTGAGTTTATTTTCTGGTCAAAACAGTGGTCTCAAGAAAAAGAGTAGTGTGCAGGAGCTATTTATTTTCACTTTTTAAAGAAATACTTTTCTGGCAAATAAGCAAGTAAATAAGCATGCAGAATCAACAGCGTTCTTGGAAGGAGTCCTCTGCTCTAGGTATGGGAGGATTCCTTTGGCCAGCCTTAGCTTTCCCGCACTGTTCTCGCACTTGTGTTGGCACATTTGGTGGATTTTATTATTAGCAGTGTGTCTTACAAGCCATTCATTCATGGAATATGGCTCTGGGAGACAAATCTTAATGTGAAAATAGTATTGTTTTGTTTTTCATTTACTTTACGGGTGTCTCACATAATGGAAGAACATCTCCAAATAGACTTAAATTCAGAAGAAAAAAAAAGGAAGAGAAAAGGTGAAGGGAGAGAGAAGTTCCCAGTGGAACAAGTCAGCACTGAAAAATTAAGATTTTGTTTTGTTCAATGCTAGTTGCTTTGCCAGTCTCAAGCTGGCACTGTGGGCTTGCTGTAGCTGCTGAGCCTGAGCTGGGGAAAGGAGACAGTTTGCTTCGGTTTTATTGCCCAGCCTCACCATGCGTCTCAATATGTTTTTGATTTTGTATTTTAAAAATAAGGTGAATAATCTCAAAAAGAAATCATTGCAGGCGATTTTATTCTTTGCTATTTCTAATGGACAATTAAAAAGCAATCCTGGTTCTATTCCAGAGATTTTCTCATTCCTTGGTACAACTGTAATTTAGGCACATACAGAAGTAAATGGTGTTATGAGATATTATCATGTTTCTTTTATCCATGAACATGTGTGACACACCTTATTTGTATTCTTTTTCGGGAAAATGTCCTGGAATGGGTTTTGTCCCGGTTCCTTTTTGTGTCTGTCATAAGGTGTGTATTAGAATGTAAGTTCCGAGGAATAAGAATAACATTTCTTTTTAAGGAGAAAGCATAATGATTTTGAGCTTTGTGCAGTTTCAATAGGCTATTGTTGCTTGTTTTTCCATAACTCTCCAGCCCACCAAGTCCCACTGTGACACACTTCCTACCTTCAATGACAAATATTTATATTTCAAATTAAAATTAATTAAAATTAATTTTCTTCTGAAAAAATTTTGGAACTTTCCCCCCCAAGATCTATGAGGTAATTGGAGATACCCCAGGCTATCACAAAAGCAGGGCTGGGAATCAATGCTGTAGTGATTAGCACTTTGTAAGCCTTCAAAAAATATTAAAACCAGGATAGATTGTCTAATTTCTGGTGGGTGGATTCACTTTAGTGTAATGTAATGTGCTAACAAGTGCTTAGAGAGGAGGTTGTGGATCCAGAAAGATGGCTTTTATATAAGGCTTTTATCCAAATTAATTCAAAGAATAACAGGAACAGTTGTGTAATGGGGCAGAAGGAATAAGGTGACTAAATTAAATGATAGGGAAATCTCCACACACACAAAACAACAACGACAAAAACTTAAGTCAACCCAATCTTAACATTATCATCACTGTACTCAGTAATCCCCTAATAAATGTGTAATAACTTCAAAACAGATGACTTTATTAAGCATTTTGTGTATGGTTTGCTATGTAATGAATATTGAAATCAAATACTGCTTCCTTTTACTTTAAGGTTCTTTTCTATGTCTCTAAAAAGAATCTTGAATGAGAAGGACGAAACAAGTAATTTTCAAATAAATTCACCTGCTGAATCTGTGCCTGAAGCCTACTATATTTACCTAATTCATTTTTGGCTCTTGCTTTGCTCTAGCCATGGAGACACTCTGAGAAATTAATGCCAAGTTTCCCCGGGGTTGCTGGAACATTTGTACAAGACAGTGGTGGAAAAGTAAGGGTAGTGCAAGCTCCAGGGTTTGGGTCCTGCTCCGTAGGGGGGTCTTCGGAGGTGGTCTCCATCAGTGTCTGAAGAGCCATTGTGTAGTCTGGCTAATTGGTACGACTAGCCTGTTGCCATTTCAAGGATCCAGGAAAGTAATTTGGTCCCTGTCCACATTCAGAGTGGGGCCCAATACTCTACTAGTCCTGAATTGAGAGGATTCAGAATTTAGTAATTTGATCCCCAAACCTCTATCAGTTTTGTGGCTTTCTTAGATTAAGGGAATTTTTTTGTGTTCACAGAGCTACAATTCATAGATCTACAACTGCATATGCAGTTTGAAAAGAA
This sequence comes from Chaetophractus vellerosus, assembly GCA_004027955.1. NCBI lineage: Eukaryota > Metazoa > Chordata > Mammalia > Cingulata > Chlamyphoridae > Chaetophractus > Chaetophractus vellerosus. Next base: position 3,990 of record PVKH010003609.1, read on the forward strand.
ATTTGGGTAAGTAAACAGGTAGACTGATAGCAGATATGCTACCCTGAAAACACTTCTGTTTTCTGGGGTGGACGTCTTTTGGAAGGCATGTCTGGTTTGGGCTTCATGAGGCTTTGCCTGGTGGTCTGCAGGGTAATTTGCATTCCGAAAGATAGGCGAGGCTGCCCTTCTGCTTCTGAAACCTCTGGAAGGTGCTCTGATACACAAGAGTTTTCCCAGCCTGTTTTGGGGAAGATAATCCCCCAACACCTGGTTAATACAGGTATACCAGGTGAAAACGCCAGTGAGCTTGAATATATTTGCCCTTACTTCCTTTAAAGGAGAATGTCTAATATTAATTGGGAAAAGGAGCCCTTTCCTTGTTAACCTTTCCTCATTTTTACCTTCTAGTCCTACAGGAATAGAGATACAGTAAAAAGCACAGCATCAGACCATCAGTGATGCTGAGGTCCTGAAGATTCTGCCTTCTGCACACTTGCCCCTCATTTATTTTTTCCCCTTCCTGTGGCTCTCTTATTTTTGTATTTATATATTTTATTTTAGGACTTGCTTGGAGTACAAAATATGTTTCAAACTTGAGAGGGAGCAATGTGAGGTATGTTAATGAAAAGTAGCTCCTTCTCTCCTATTGCAGAATAAATGACTCAGAAGGGGGGCAGTGGAACTTTGTGACCCGTCCCATTCTGCTCTGGGCTACTTAGGCTCAGCTCTTTGGCACCCGGTGCCCGTGGCGTTGAGTTCCAGGCTTTGGTTCTCATTTGGGACAATTTGCTGCATGTTTTTCCACCAGACTGTATGGAGAGTCAGAGCAGTCACCACAGAAATGCTGGTCATAAAGGGGACTGGGGAACATATGGGCAAGTAGGTGAAAATCCAGCCCCATCCTGGAGGCACAAAGCCCAAGCTGTACTGTCATTTTTCTATCACTTAAATGTAAGCTGGTTACACAACCTCCCTGCGTCTCTGTTTCCTCATCTGTAGAATGGAGATAAGATTTGCTCCCTTTCTACCTCAGCAGGATCTGTGAAGATTAGATAATGGCTGTAAAGTCCTTATACAAAGGTACAAGCATTATTATAAACAAGGAGATTAGTCAACAAATAAAAAAAGAAAATATTTAAAGGACCTCCCCAAAGTGTATTGCCTAATAATTTTGAATTAATGTCAGTAGTTTGCAGTCTGAGTTTGGTTTGGCTGAAAAAAGTTAGGTGTGAGTATTTGACCTTTCTATTTATTTATAAGGTTAAAAAAATCGTTTGATAGTGAACATTTGTATTAACAAAAACAAAGCGGTCTTTGAATCTGAAACAGGTTTTATTTGTGAAAGAAGGTGAAGGCAAAGGTCTCTAGAAACATATGTGCCATGGAGGAATATTTGCATATATTTGATCTGCAAGCATGCTTCAGTGATTTTCACAGTATACCTTGGAGTTTAAGTTGTAGCAAAGAGCCGTTGCCATCACTCGGCAACATAGTGCGCTCTCTCCAGCTTTATTATGGCATACAGCAACAGCTTCATTTTTAACGTGAAAAAAAAATCCTCTTCACTTAATTCAGACAGTGACCTGCAGGCCGCATTCTGACTGAAGGAGCCATTCAGAATACTTCCAGACAAAAGCAGGGCTTTTTCCTAGCAACCAGATCAAAGCCAAATCTCCCAGAATAGCTCCCTCCCAGGTTTCCTTTGGCGCATAGGTTCACAAGGCCTCTAAGGCCCTGGTGTCCAGTTCAAACTTCTCTTTCAAACTGAAATGGAAAGGAAAACTCCTGAGGAATTTTCGCAGACTCTGGAAACTGGCGAGCATTGCAAGAACACTTAATCTTGGGAGAACATGGTGGTCATTTGGAGCATCCCTAACTTTGTTATCGCCTGCATCTGCGTGTGCATTCTGTCGGACTCCCACAGAATGAGGTCTGTGTTTCCTTTCTGCCAGTACCTAATATCAGCTATGCCCAGGGTATAAAACAGGAGACTTCCTGTTTGTTTTGAGTCACTGTTAAAGTGATAAATATACTTTAGCTTTCTGCTTAGAGAGGAAAGAAACCAGCTGCCCTGACCTAAGGACAAAAATGCAGAAATTCCACTGAATGGTCTTGTTATCACGGAGTTTCAAGGGCAGCGTAAAAATGAAAACTATAAGCCTGGGCAAAGTAAATAATTTCTGTATTAAAGCATCTTGCTGCATGCCTAGACCTGAGTTGTTTGCCTTTAATTATTTAGGCGAACGATGCATTTTTCACTATCTAAAACTAATTCAGCACTGTTTAGAAATTTTTAAAAATGTAAACTTACACTACAGAGTGATGGTTAGCTATATAAATAAACAATTACAGTTGTGGTTTTTTGATCTGACCACAAGCTTTTAATGCCATTTTTGCATGAACATATAATGCTTCTGGATAAACAATAATGTTTACATTTCCAGTGGCATCCACTGTTGCACTGAGTAATTTACATACATGATTATTTGGATATAGAGTAACCCAAGAACAAAAGAGTATTATGAAATTATTTTAAATGAAAACAACAGAGAATCCTTTATAGCTTCAATGGTTCTTCTTCTACGAAGCTGTAGGATTTTAAAATTGTCTTTTGATCTCATCTTTGTCCTTTCATTTTGAACAGGTTTTGGGTTTGATGACCAGTTTCCTTGGCATGTAATTACTATCTTCATACTAACCCTGATGACAGTGAATTTAGGAAGCATTACTGATCTAACTGTCTTAGTTTTGGTTTCTTTCATTATTATTATTATTATTATTATTATTATTATTATTATTATTATTTTGTTTTAATAAGCTTAGCAGAAACTCAACTTCCAGAAGCTGTGAGTTGGAAAAGATGGTAACAACTTGCATGTGCTGGGATTGAGTATGAATTGGTTATTTCCTTCCAAAAGTTATGGCCTCTTAAAATGATCGTAATAGAAAAGGAAGAATTTACTAATAATCCAAAAGAAACCTTTTTGTCTAGGATAAAGGCATTGTTTAGAAGCAAATTCAAAATAAAACTGGCATTAACACTTTTATGCTGTCAAATTCGTGATGCTGATATGGAGGCAGAACTGTGTGCCTCAGCTTGATAGCAACGTACCTGGTCTTACTTGTGAACTGAGACTGGAAAATGCACAGGAGTTGTTGTATATAAAGAAGGTTCCTCAACACTTTGGAGTCAGTGATTGGAACATGAACACAGGGTCCTCCTGGATGAGAGAATGACAGTGTTAGAGGCTTGATAGAGCCTGGATCCTCCTCATCAAAACGCTCACATTAAAGAAACATGGATGTGACATTGGCAACTCATACAGGAGGCCATGCATTTAGAAATGCTCATCAGAGTCGTTAAGACAAGTCAAATATGCAAATACTGTTTTACTTCATAAATATGTTGTGGTGGCTGACTTTTTTTTTTATATCCTCACTTTACTGATATAAGGAGAATGAGAAGAGAAAAATGGTTGAGGATAGAACAATCAAAGGACTAAATAAAATATTTTCTGTCATAATGGAAACCTGGATGTATATGTACTTAGAGAAAATAGAACCCGAGAACAGGTGGTATAAGGAGGAGAGGAAAAAAATATATAGTGAAACCAGCATTTTGTGTGGGTAGAAAAGAAGGGTATAAAACAATTTTATGAGATAAATACATTTGCAAATGTAAGAATCCCATGGGGCAATTTTAGTGGATATATCTGCCATTGTACTTTTACATAAAGATTAAAATTTGATAGAAATACATGAGATGGGGGTGTAGGTGAGGCTTTTTGTAAAATCTGTCATTTAAAATACATTGGACCTCTAATAGGGTGGGACCTATCACTTACCAAATATTAAAAAGGTGTGAAAAACCACCCTTTACCTTGTTCAGTGCTATTGAATGTCAAATATCTAGTGCTTAAGTGAAACTATTAAGGTCAAATTGATACTACACTTGTCAGATCACCATTCTCCTCAGCAATTTTAATTGCTTAGATGGTTCAGAACTAGCTTTGGTTGTGATGGCACATTTGTGATCCAGCTTCAAGGACTGAAAAAGCTATACAAATTCTACCCACTTATAACCAACATCTTTTCCTTCATGATTGGATAAGAACATCATAATCACACCTCGTATTTGCATATTATACTGCACTTACAAAATGCTGTCACTTGCATCATCCCTTGTGATCCTTGGCTGGGTCTGGTTCTGGTTGTGAATGGGAACAGTCACAGTCGGTTATCTGTCCTGTGTCAATGGAGATGGCTCCCACAGTGCAGGTCCTTTTTAGGGAGCAGAAATATTTCCCAGGCTGTCTATCAACACTTCAGGAGCAACTTCTTGTGAAACAGAGACTGGCAAACCAGAGATGGCAAGTGCGGTAACTTGTAGCAAAATGAAATTGAAGTGCGTTCCATAGCAATAAGCCCTCCATCTCCCTGAATTTATCATGATGCCACACTCCTGATTCCAGGCGTTTTGGACTATTCTATTGCAGGAAGTGAGGCATAGGTGTGGGGAATAAGGACTAGGGGGTTTAGAGAAGAATTCATTTTCTAGAAGAAATGAGCATGGGGGGGGGTTGTTTTTCACACCTGTTTTCACACTTCTGAGGTGCTAAGTCCAGCCCTCACAAAATACAATGCAGGTTTCACACTAAAACCCACCCAGGCATATCCCTGTAGTCTCCTAACTCCTTTATTCTTCGAGAATAAAGAAGCACCAAGATCTCTTGCCAAAGCCAGTGACAGACAGGCGAGATCTCCGCCATCTTCATTTAGCTCCCTTGCTTGCATGTATACATACCATCTTTGGTGTATCATGTATGGATCTCCAGGACACTATTGCTGGGTCTCCAATGACTTTGGCTCTAGATCAATGATCTTCTTCTTTGTCTCATTCTTGATCTTACTTCTCAGTGAATTAAACATTTTACCAGCTGTGTACATACACAGTTTGTACATGTCTTAGATTCTCTTGACCACCACTTCTACCTTATCTCAGTCACTCATTGAGATCCATGTCAAGAATTTATTTCTGTTCATCTCTTGCTTCTCATCATTTCTCTCCTATCTGATCACAATCTAGAGTCACAGAATGTTATGACTGGCATCAATCTCAGAGATTGTGTCAGGCAATGTCTAACACCCATCTAATAGAACTCTTGATTCACCCACCCTCAGACCTGTTCAGTATCATTTTTCTGAGCTCAGCAAAAGCAACCTTTATACACACAGGTATTCAGGAGAAACTCCTAGTACTCATCCTTGATTCCTTGATTCCTTATTACCTTCACTACCCTATATCTAACCCATCTATAAGTGTTGTTTTCTAGCTGTCCTGCATCCTACTATCATTTCTTGAGAGGGTGAGAACCCCAAACTCATCTCCTTGCTGCCTATTCTCTCATACATCCCTCTGTTACTTCCTACATACCACTTTCTGAAGCCTTATTTATTTGCTTCCTTTGTGAATTTCTGGTTTTGCCACCCCTTACTAGGATGTAGGCTCCATGAGCGTGGAGACATTGAGTAGAGTCCAGTACTTGATACCCTCTATAACCATGCAGAGCATTGGAGGTACTCAACGAATATTTGTCTGGTAAATAAATCTACTCCTGCACAGACTGGAAATATGGGGCATAAAGAAGTTAAGTAGGGGGCCGGCTGTAGCCCAATTGGTAGGTTCGGTTCCCGGGGCCTCCTCGAGCCGGCAGACCGCCTTGAGAAGGCAAGCTGCCATGGTAGGGCAAAGCCGCCACAGGCAGGGCAAGCTGCAACGAGCAGGCAGGCTGCCACGCAGTGAGCTGACTCGGCGGGTCGCCGCAGCGGGGGGAGACAAGCAGACACAGAAGAACGCAAAAGATGAACACAGCTAGAACAAGTAGAAAGGGGGGATATGTAATAAATAAAAAATAAATCTTAAAAAAAAAAAGAAGTTAAGTGACTCTTTCAGGCTCACCCATTAGCTTGTAGCAGATCTAGGACTAGAACTTAAGCCTCTTGAACCTCAATCTAAAACACTTGTCATTGCACCATATTGTGGCTACTATAATTATTACTGTGCAAGACTGTATTCTAGAGTCTTAAGGAACGCAGTCTTTAATCAGAATGCATCTGATCAGTAACTAAGTGGCTGGGCAAAGTCCAAGACTGACCTGCTGCACCAAATTCTACTCTTTAGCAGTTTCACTATACTATCCGGTGCAGGTAAGTAGCTTTAAAGACCCCTGCAAACTGTAACCTTCTGGGTGATACATCCAATACTATTTTAGTTTTACTGTCACTTTGAAACATAAAACCACTTATTAATATTTTTTTCTTTATTAAAGAAGCTGTGGATTTATTGAACAATCAGGTATAAAATATAAGATTCCCATATACCACATTATTAACAACTGGCATTGGTGTGGAACATTTGTTACAATTGATAAAAGCACAATTTTAATAATTGTACTATTAACTATAGTTTATGGTTTAACTTAGGTTTCACTATGTAGCGCAGTTCCAAAAACCATTTATTTTTTAATGTACTTCTTTCTGTCTCTGTCTCTCCTCATATACTTGTGTTTTGAGTCCAATTTTTCTAGTCTTTTCTGAGACCTTGTTAACTCAAACAATTGTAGTCTCTTCTTGTACAGCCTTTAGATTATGTAGGCCTCAGTTTGATCCTGGACAAACTATTTAATCTCTGAACTTGATTCCCCATCTATAAAATGGGGAGTGCAATTGTGTAGATTAAATAAGAAAATATAGGTAAAGAACTCCCTGACACAGAGTCTTCACTAAAGGGTAGCTCTAAATATTTTTTATAAAAACAATCAGATTTTCCTTATCTAAACAAACCCCACATTAAGAGAAATGAAAACACCCACAAAATTCTCTCAGCTCTACTACCCCTAAATAACTGTTCTTCGCCCATCATTTATCTTTGTGTCCAAAATTCTTGAAAAATTTGCTGTGTATTTATTCCCTTCCTTTTCTCATAATACTGTTGCATCTGAACAAATTGAGAAAAGTGTGCGGTCCAGTGTCAAATCTTACACTCTTGATTTTTCTATGCAAACCATGGTTATTAGTAGGGATTCTCTTTTTCTCTCGTGTTTGCTTTCTCACTTTGCATCATGAGTCCCAGACCCTCAGGAAGATGAAGCAGAGTTCACCAACCTCACCTTGTAGCCCAAAGAGAACTGGGATTCTTTCCTTCAGGAGAAAATGTCCCCCAATCTTTCAAGCCCAACTGGGAAAACCATAGGGGTGATGTGAGGCATTTAGTGAACTACCTAGGAGGTCAGTCAGTGGACAGAAGTCTAGTCAAGATCCATATAGTTAAGAATGAAAAGGGATGTGCCATTATTTGAGGGCTACAAACATAGAAATCTAGAGAAAATTAAATACAGGAAATAGGTCTCACTAGGAGATGCTCTTGAGTGCAATGTGCCAATTTTTAGAGCTGTCGTTGCTGCTTGAAAGTCATTCTGAAAGAAGAGTTTCATAGCAAGTTCATGGATAATAGTGAGCCAGCCATGCCAGCAAAACTGCCCTTAGGAGAAGAAAAGAGTGAGTGGTCTTCTCAGCACTGCCAGAGAACTTTGTCACAGATTAGAAAGAAACCTCATCCAAGGACTGTGAAGAACTCTGGGGGAGGGGGTCAGAGACTGTCTTAGTGGGGCTGTAAATGATAAATTACTAGGTTTACTGACTTCTGTTCCTTTTAGTTAAATGTCCTTCTGCTAAAAAGGAACCAGAATTCTTAGTTTCTAAGTACCTGCTGTGGGGCTCAAAACCAAACACATGAAAGTTTTCTAGAAATTCACCTGGTCTCAGTGTCACAAACTTCTCTGGACAAAGAACTGCTACTCAAAAAGGAACTCAAGCAGTGTCCCAGGCTGAGCCCCATTTTACAGTTTTACCCTCAAATACTTCATATTCTACCTAATCAAGGACAAGCCACCAGCTCCATCTTTCCTCAATCCATATTTAGTGAATAAAATACCTACCACATTTTTTTCTTAAAAGATGAATTTGTTAAGAAAGGGGTTTCAAATGTTTTATTTTAGTTGAAATAGCACAAAAGGCCAGCTATTGAACATTAAATTGTGTCAACCTTAATCCATGCTATTTCCAGGGCTTAAAGAAGTTCTGTCAGAGACCATACACATTTTGAGTCCTCTGAGATGTCATTTGGTATGTGGTCCTTCAAGGATTTCACTTGAAACTAAGATGAGTTTTCTTTAAAGGAGCATCTATCTCCTTTTATTGTTTTCTATTATATTTATCATCTTATCTTCACTATGTGCCAAACAGTTTTCCATGGAATGATTTATTCTAATAATTAAAAAAAGCAATATTCTTTTAGTGGATGACTGTTTTGTCTGAGCTATAAAATATAATTTGCCTTTTTCTTTGTACCATTGTTCAAAAAAAGATTCATCTTTAATTAGTTTGAGGTGTACTGTGGCTTACCTTTGTCTCCAAGAGAAAGGTTTTTCTTTTTCAAAAAGCAGTTAATTCTGAGTTGATAAGGTAAAAGATCTGCAGTAATATTAAAAATGATATTTTCCATTAAGAAGTTCTTTCCAAGTTGCTATAATTTTGCTTCACAGGTATTGAACACCTATTAAAGAAATATTTGTCTGCATTATGTTAGATGTAAATTAGGTGACTCACTTTCTCTATCTCTTCCTCTATGTTTATTTTTAATCCTGCTCTAAAGCAAGAACTAGGACCAAATGAAATTAATGCCTCCTTTTGGTTTGATTGGTCTAATATTTTTCAATGAACTGAGCATGACTCACAGCCTGTCCCCATTTTATTAGTAATTACACTGAGACACTGAAAGATTATGTAAACTTGTAATAGCAGATTAAACACTGAGGCTGTAGCCCATTGTATGACACTGCTGTGTTTAAACTGGCACTGTTCAATATAATTTTAGTATTTGACATTATGACATGACCACAGAAAAGTGAAATAATTAAGAGCAACCATTGTATTTTGCTATTTTCATTTTTGTTGGAAAGATGTTTTTCACTTTGAACAGAGACAGACATAAGATAAATAATGTGCCAAAAACATCTTTTTTTCTTGCTTTATTGATAAATGGTTCTGTAGCATGATGGTGGCCACCTCTTTTCTATTAAAAAAAAACAACAAAACTAGACCTATTTTGTTTTTCTCTTAGCCAAAGTGTTTTATATCTATTATAGAGAACTTAGGAAATACAGATAAATAAAATGAAGACAATTAGAAACCTCCCACTGATTCACAACTCAAAGATAACCATTGTTTTTCTGTTATTAACAAAAAATTGTTAATATTTTGGTGCACATCCTTAAGTTTTTATCTATGAACATTTAAGTATACATTTTAAAAAAATGTATATCCTACATTTTGTTAAATCTCTTTTCACATATGAATATGCATATATACATTGAATATATTTCAGTGTCATTCAATGTTCTTTCACCACACCCTTTATCTTGGCTGCACCAATTTTTATTTAATAATATCCCTATTGTTGAGCATTTAGAGTGTTTCCAACCTTTCCAATGATTGTAAATATGGTTAGTCTAAACATTCCATGTAGTCAAAAATTTGTCCATACTCAGTTATTTTATTAGAATATATATCTGGAAGTCTAATTGCTGAGTCAAAAAAAATATATATATATATTCAGATTTTAGACTGCTAATACATTGTAGTAACTTTTTCATCAGAAAGATTACTCTAATTCACATGCTAATTTGGTGGAGGCTTATTCACTTAGTTTTTTCAAATCTAACAGCCATTCCTTTTGTGGCAACCAGAGATATTGACGGTGTGGTACCCCAAACTGGTCATAAGAGAATCAAAATAATTGGGTAAATTTGCCAATGTCCTGATTATTTTAGTTATTTTAATTTGACCTAATTATTTTTCCTGTCTGCTTTTGACTAGTGCTATCTGGATGCATCATATGTTTTATTATTCTTCTCCAAGAAGCCTTAAGTAAATTGAAAAAGAGAGCCTGTCAGCTCTTAGCCTTCAATTGCAGTCTAATATGGTATATTAACACTCAATCCAAATTCAGGAAAATGTCATCCATTAATTATAGGCAAATGTAAGAATAAAGAATTGTGATGATATTAACCAGAAAAAGGTTCAAGGATAACTCTGAATCAGAACATGTAACCTATTCACCCAGGAAGGATCATACAAATTAATGTGCTCGCCACTAAAACTGGCCAAAGTTTCCAGAGCTCAATCAGGTTTGCTGCTCAGACAACATCCTAAGAAGAAGGTCTAGGCACAATTTAATTTTTAAAATTCTCCTGTATTTTCCAAACTTTTTTTTTCTCAGCAAATTTTAGTATGTGGAGTGCGGGAGAGATTATGCACCATTTACATTTTTACACTCCAAATTGTGAAAAAGCACACATTGATACATTTTGATATTTTCATTAACCTCTTTATAAGACAAAGCTTATTTGTGAGTCTTATACCAGCAGAGGAAAACAATTAAAATATCAACATCTCAATCAAATCTTCCATTACCTTCACCCCTAAAAAGTTTCTAGCCTCAAAAAGGAACTTAGTTTTTTGGCAATTTTAGCCTGAAATGCTTCTTCAGCTTTTCTTAGACTCTAGCCATCTCAAAATGCATGTTAAGACAAAATTGGCCCATAACATTAATTTTGGGGGATTGAGCTTACATCTTAAAAACTAAGCCCTTTCACTTCCTCACGAAAAGAAAAGAAAATTTCTTGAGGATAAATTTGTTGTCCACTTCATGTTTGCAATCCCTATAGTGCCTAAGAATTTGTGTGGAATGAATGAAAATGTCCTATGTACCCACAAAAGCAAGATATTCTTATTATTGGCAATACATCGTAGTGGAGAGAACACGGATTTATGCAGAGGTCAAAATCCCGGCTTCTCCTCCTGCTGTACCAGCTACTAGCAAGTTACTAAATCTCTCTGAACTTTAGTCTTCTTGATATGAATAAATGTTCTGCTTAGAGTACAGGTTGTTTTGAAGATCAAAAGCAATGCAATAATAAAATATTCTGTAGTCTGACCATGTTAAATGAAAACTATCATTATTATTGTCATTTTGAAGATATGTATTATGGTTTCCCATATTAGAATTCTTATTTCAGCGTTGGGATTGGAATGATAGCCTAACTGAAACCGACCCCCTTTGTATGTAGTGCTTAATTTTATCTTAAGTTTTAAATATAGAGGTTTTTTACTAGAAATGATAAATATGAATATATGTATTTTACTATTTTTAATTATTTTTCTCTTTCTTTTTCGACTTCTTTTTAAAAAATAAGCATAACACATACACAAAATTGCCCAGATCATAAATGAAGAAGCCCATGTAACCAGCACCTTCATCAAGAGATCAACACTCCAACACGGCCCCCTTCATGCCCGTTCCATTCATTATCTAACTTCCCCTGCCCCAAGGGGAAGCAAGGTCCCAGCTTCCAACATTTTCTGTTAGTTTCCCATGATATTGTGCCACAGTGGAATAGAGTCATGTCACATACCAAGCTGTGTGAAATGGCAAATTGCCCACCATCTTTAATTTTAATCCTGTTCTTTAAAAATAAAGAGGTGGAACGTTTAAGGTGTTCTCCCACCTCAATTTTTAATGATTCTTCTAGAGGACACTGTATATATCCAGGTTAGTACTATTTTTGTACAACAACTTCTGTGGTTGGTTAGTTCAGGTGGAGCCTCACAGAAGTCATATTCTAACTGAGTAGTGACTAGCTGAGTTTTCCTCTACCTGATTGCAGCCAAGCCTCTACCCCGCTGGCATAATATGAACATGGGACCTTGGTCACAGGTAGAATAGTGGAGGAAGGACTGATGAACTGAAGGAACTGAGGGAACTCCATCTCTCCCATGATGCTGAAAGAACAACCTCAAAGTCCTCTCCTCCGCTTGATGCATTGGACAACATCACATCACATAAAGAATGGAAAAAATCTCTTAATTTGACTGCTTTAGATCTACCTTTACCTTATTGGATGAATAAAAATTTCTACAAATTAGCAAGTAAACGAACTGTTTGGGTAGCAATATAGATGACTTGCATAAAAGGATTAAGATCTCCTTTAGCCTTAGTGATATACTATCTAGAAGGAACCTATCTTCCTATGACTTCTGTCCTTGGAAACTGAGTGAGATGAGGAAGAACGAACTAGTGTAACTTCCTCACAAAGTCAAAACAGCTAGGCTTGCTACTTTCCTAGAGAGACACGTGATCTGCCATGGGCTGAGCTTTCTGTAGTTCTAGGGTCTGTGTACATGAGGGATTTATTTAAATGCTTTCTTCTTGTAGTCTTTCCTGAAGGATTTCTACAAAGGGAAGGATTCATTTTTAAAGCAACCAAAGAGAAAAGTGTACAAGAACCTACTTCCAATAGACCCAGAACCCCAAGAATATGTGCCCTTGATGGAAAGTATGCAAATCCCCAGGGCTCAAGGAACAAATTACCCCAATACACCCTGCTTCATATTTCAACCAGGAGATACATCTTTATCTGACCCAAAGCAATCTCTTACTCAAGCTGCTCATGTCGGGAGGTGAGAATGCAAGTTTCTTTTCCTTAAGAAACACTGGATAGAACCACATGATCCCTAAGGATAGCATGATCCAAAGGGACAGCAAGAATTTAACTGTACCCGATCATGGTACCTCAAAGTGCCAAGTTCAGTTCATGGCCACGTGATAGGGACATGTTGAACCACAGGTTCACAGTGCATTATGTGCCTCATGGTGATCCACATTTAGGAAAGACAGAAGATACTTGTCCTCCTCTGGGCTGTTATGGACTGTGACTTTCGGCTCCTCCTGTAGGGGAATCGGTATTCAACTGGGGATAGGCAGTTGTCTCCTACCGTGACCTTGTTGGATAGGGAGAATGCTTTCTGCTCACCTTTGTGAAAATTGCTTATATACAGTTATACTCTCAATGAGCAAGTTCCCTGTCACCTCCAATACCAAACAAGAAACCCCACCCCCAAATCTAAACACCAGACAAGTAGCTTGAAAAATAAAAATAAATTTTTAAATCCAAAACCTTTGTTCTTCTGTGATTGAAAATCTCTCTCTCTCTCTCTCTCTCTCTCTCTCTCTCTCTCTCTCTCTCTCTCTCTCTTTTAGCAAGTGGGAGTTGCTTTCATCATTGCTGGTCATATGTTTTTGTTTTTCATTTTCTGGTGGAGAAGTTTTCTAGGGTATTTTTCAAACTTTCCAGCTTAGCAAAGCGTTGGCTAAAATTGAAAAGAGAACTAGGCGTTGGGTTGGAGGCAGCATTAGGTTTGTTCTTGGGGGCGGGGTGTGGGGAGGGAAGGGAGCAGGTTGCTGACACAGCGAAAATAAGACAAAACATTTGAAACTTCTGGCTTTGTACTTCTCAAATGCCTCTTTTAGAAATCGCTTAAGTCGTTATTAACATCCACCACCCACCTTCCCTTTCTGGTCCTGACATTGGGTAATAATAGATAATGTTGACATATGCTCCCTGCTGGTCAGAAATACTATACTTCTGTGAAAGGTAACATTTTCAAGCTATGACAAAATGTATTTTACTTGGACAGGACATTAGTTATTGGACGAATCTCAGAATGTGGGCTGTGGGGTAAAAGTTTTAACATTTTAGTTGTGGGATAAAGTTTGTTGGGAGAGTAAAAGCATCAGTATGGGGTGTGTTTAACTTTCACCATTTCTAGAAGTATTGGCTTGTTGTCAAACTCTTATGTCCTTAGGAATGTAAAGGAAACATTCCCAGTATGTATAAAGAACAGCTGTCCATGGACACAGCAACTTTTAAAAAATGATTATACCCAACTTTATGGCAGTATGGATTGTGGAATCAAAAATATATATTTTCACTGTGTACCAAAGAATTCTGTTTTACAGGCCAGTTTTGAAGCTTTTAACTGTATGAGACATATGCTGCAGTTCTGTTGTTTGTTCTCCATGTGATATACTCTGAAATATATTGAGAGAGAGAGAGAGAGAGAGAGAGAGAGAAAGGAAGGGAGAGAGAGAGTAAGGAAAAGTGAGTGAGAGAGAGAGAGAGAGAGAGAGAGAGAGAGAGAGAGACAAAAGCATGCACATTCTTCTGATCAAATGTGATCCTCAAAAGTACTTTTGAAACTAATTTAGGAGATGAGCTAGGAAATGCCCCAGCTGGCTTCCATGCTACTGAAGTCTGAACAGTCCTTTGCAAAGCTGGAAAAATTGATTTTGTTTTGAAGGCTCACACAGACGTTAGTGTTGTGGAAGTTGGACAGAGTTTTTATTGAATCTGGTCCTTTGTGTTTTATGACAATCTGAATGAGTGTTAAGATTCCAGGAATAAATCTCCTGCGTTTCTGAAATTTCTGATATAAACATGGGCTCCGTCAATTTGTTCTCTGCATAAATGTCTTTCAGAATGTTAACAAACATGGCGCATGATGGGTGGGCCGGCCAAAGGGGGAGCTCTTTGTCTTACTTGGTAGGATATTCCAGTGTGATTTTCCTTTGGTTTCTCAATGCTGTGGCCACTGAGAACTGGGGGGAGCTGGGGGTGGGATGAGATGGAGAAAGAGAATTTTGTGGCAGAGAAAGAGTCAGCCCTAGGCTGATTTCAAAGTGGTGTTAATGGCCTTCACTTGAAAGTCCAGCCAAGACACAGTCAAGGGGACTGTGGGTTGGCCATCAGGAAATATATGGCTTATCATGTTCTGTGCTTCAGTTAAATAGCTCTGAAGGTTAAAGGGAGGAACATAGGTAGCAAAAACAAGAATATATTTAAAAAATATAGTCTTCCTATTTTCTGCATCCGTTTGTGATTTGTCTGTGTACTTTAACATGTCAAATTGATAATACCCTAAAATTAGCTTTCAACTAGATACTGTAATTTAAAACAAGCAAGCAAAAAAGAAAGTCTTCATTTTTATGACATAAATTAGATCATGAACAATATAAACACTTTTGAAGGAAAATCACGGTTGAGTTTCAGGAAACATTATGTTCCACAATTAATGGCAGTAAAAAATTGCATATTGTATAATTTGAAGTTTTATAATGTATAACTATCATTTTAACCATCATTCTGAATCTAACTAACATCAGGTTTTCATTTTGAAGCACAAGTCCAGATCTTAGTGGCCTAAATCTTATTCTTCACATATGTAATGCTGACGAGAGCTGGCATGTCTTCTTTTCCTTGCACCAAAAAGAACTTATTCTTATGTGGGTAAACTACCAAGCAGCATCCAGCTATTTACTTAGTTTTTACATAATTGCCCTTCTAGTGTAGTTATGGTGTATGAATCATTCCTTAGCCATATTCTTTCCTACACACTGCCCTTCATGGAGACTTGGTAAAGGGTCTGAGTGGTCATTTTGGTTGAATTTATATTCATGATGAAACCAAGGAGCTAATGGGGATGTTTCATGGGAGATTTTAATACACTGTGTTATTGGCATTACAAATTGGGCCAGTTACTTGATGTGCTACTCTTCGTGGGCCAGATTCTGCCCTGTTTCTTACTTAAGATTCCCACTAAAGTAGTAATTACCTAGTGGAAGAATACTAAAAATGTTTGGCCAAATTCTGTTCTAAGCTGCTATCATGTAAGTCCCAGTGAAGTTAATTATGACTTGGGAAGAACTAGTGCTACACTGTCTTAAGGACTTTGGAACTCTGTGATCTGCCATTCCAGATACCAGGCCAACAGCCTGTCTTGAAATATCTCATTTTAAGAGGCCAATTGTCTCTGTTGAATGTAAGAAATGGCTGTGCCAGTACTTACATATGTATTGGGGCCTAAATAGTTGAATTTAACATAAATAAACTTCAAGAAGTTTGATCTTTTTGTAGTTTCCCTTGTTGGGGAGAGTCTGTTTTACAGAAACTTTAATTTTCTCTAGTGTGTTAGAGCCTATTGGTATGACTTACCTCCTGTCCCATTCCCCCAGCATCCCTTAACTATAATAATATGTAATTTTTATTTTCGTTAATTGTAAAACATTTGCTTAAGTTATCACTCCTAAGTTATCATTTCCTGGAGCTAAACCATTATCTTCCTTAAATACAGATGTTTATATATAATTCCTGACATAAGAATTCATTACAACTTTTCAAAATACTTTGGATCTCATTTAACATATGTTATGTCTCAGTTTAGTCTTTTGTTATTTTTTAATGGGGAAAAAAAATGGGCTCCATGACCCGTTGCATAACAATACAGTATTTGTCACTAAAGAGTATCCCTGCAGGATTTTGCCATTGTGAAAATAGGGCTCCAGGGGAAAGGGTAGCCCATGGTTTGGTCTGAGGGGAACACATTGCAATCAGGACCATTCTCTGGGTAGTCCAGGCTAAGTCTTTCCCTGAAAGTTAGCATGTGAAGCTGCCAGGCCTCTGGGCTCCACTGGTGGTCCAGAGAGTATCTTGAGGTGTGTATTAGGAAACCACGCAGGTCAGGAAAGGTGGTGAATGATGACTAGTTTTGTATCCTATAGGAGTTCAAAGTCAGTTGAGACCAGATCCACTTTAAAAGCCTTTGCAGATTAAGAGTCAAGGAACAATCAATTTATCCTGGGAGTGAACTGCCTTGGGGGTTACAAAAGTGATCAAAGCTGCCTTTCTGTATGCTACTAACAAAGCTAGCAGGGCAAAAAGGGCATTGAAAATTTAGTTTCAGTGTTAGAAGTATAGGTTATTAGGGCTAGAAGGAACTTACTCTTTACCTTCCCCTTTCTTCCTTCTTTCCTTTCTTCCCTCCCATCCACACTCCCTCTCCCTTTCCTATTTTTCTTCCCTTCACTAGCATTTATTGAACTCCTAGTATTTGCCACGTATAATAATGACCAAGGAAACAAGGAAAGTCATAGCTCCTGTTCAGGGGCATTTCATAGTCTAATTGGGGTGACGTTCAAGATGAGCATCAATTAGAGAGACTATCTTGCGTATGGCATTACCCAGAGTGGGTAAGATCTTCAAGGCCTTGACCACTGAAAAGACTGTCATACACCTTTGCAATTAAACATAAAAATAATATTAAACTCTAAAGTGAATGCAAGGAAGGTCAACAAAGTTTTGATGTTGCCTTTGATAAATATTTTAATGCTTTCTAAAGTTTTTTAGAAGTTCAAATGATTTCAAATTAATTTTTTTTCCTTAGCTTTTTGGTGCCCATCCTAGTAGGTGCTGTTAGCACATGATGGGCCAATTACATCATCTAGGAAAGGCGACTTCTGACTCAGGTGATACATTCAGGGTTTGCTTTCCAAGAGGAGGTGATACTTGAGTTGAATCTTGAAGTACTTGAGTTTATCTAGGTGGTGACAGAGATGGAGAGGTGTCCTGGGGGCTGGTGGCAGGAGAGAGGGTGGGATTTGGGAGGTGATATGTTTTAGGGGCAGATGAAATTCTCTATACAAATGCATTGAGAAAAATAATGTTGTGCCTGTGGTTTGGTGTGGATGAAACATAAAGTGGGGATTTGGGGGAATTAGGGCTTGATACAGCATGTTGAGGAGTTTGGATGCTGTTGGGGATTGAATCATGTCCCCCACAGAAGGCATGTTCAAGACCCAACCACTGGTCTAGGAGGTGTGAACCCGTTTTTTAAATAGGACTTTGAAAATGTTATTATCTAAGGTGAGTCCAAAGAGAATGAGAATGGGCCTTAATCCAATATGGCTGAAGTCCTTATAAGCAAAGGAAATTGGATATGGGGGAGAAGCCATGCGGAGCAGTCAAAAACTGAAAGTCAATGGAGATCAGAAGAGAAAGGAAAAACACTGCCAAATACATTTCCATGAGATGGAAAAGCCAAGGAACCCTAAAGATTGCTGGCCAGCCAGAAGATACCTACCCCAGGAGGAAGCAAACCTTCTGGCCTCTGAAATCATGAGGCAATAAATTCCTGTTATTAAGCCAATCCATTGTAAGGATTGTTTTAACAGCTAAGAAACTAAGACAGATGCCACCTGGAAAAAAAAAAAAGGAAATACTGAGAATTTTGTGTAAGAGAACAGTAGATTGATATTTAGAGCAACAATTCATTTGACAGTGTTGAGATGACATTTGGGATTGGGCTCATGGCTGGTGACAGGGAGACAAGTTGGGAGGCTAATGTAACCCAGACCCAGAAGGGGAACTGATGTGTTCTATTTTACACACCTTGGACTTGATGTCCTTTTGGGACACTAAGAAGAACGACCTGTTAGCCTGGTTTAAGAAAGACTGCAACTCTTGGAGCCAGGGAGTTGGGGCTGATGCTGACAGTATGGCTCTGTCTGTGTCATATTAAGGAAGTGGACTTTATTCTGGTCATCTTTTTGATTTATTCATGCCTGACCCAATTTAATAGTAGAGGTTTGCAAATCTCTACTATGGCATGTGATTTGCTTGTTGTCTATCTAGTGAATCTCTGTTGGTTAAGGAATGCTCTTTGTCAGCCAGCCACAGCCACGTTGGGCTGACCTAGTCTTTTTTATTTCAGTAGCAATGATCTGCCATGAACGACGTCCTCTGCTACCAGAGAAGTACAAAGAAGCCCTCCTGTAGCCCATCACCTGTGGCCTGGTGGGTGGCAGTGGCCCCCCTCCACCACTTTATGTTTAATAATCTTTTCCAGTCCAATCATCCCTTCTCTTGTAAACATTGTCCTACCTCCATCCACAGCAGCCCTGTGTCTAGTGGTATCCAATCTCCCTAGGAAGAATTCCACACGGAATACTTTGAATCCTTTATTCTCCACCCAATTCACATTCTGCCCTGGCTACTATTCTCTGTAGGTTCAGATCTTTGTTTGGAAAGTGGAAAATAAATTCTTCTTAATGAATTGATGGCAGGCATTGTTATTCCTCCAAGGTATAACATTTACATTTTAATAGACCAGAACTTTGGAAGGCAACACTTTAGAGGGAGGAGGGTTGGGTGGGGGATGGAAGTGGGTGAAAACTTTGACCACCTGGCCCACCAGTAATGGAGATATTTTTGGGTCTGGAGGCCTTTAAGGACTGCTGAAATCCCATTTTATGATTGACTGTTTTCACTGTCTTGAATACGAACCACACCTGTGAATTTTCATCCTTCTACAGCTAGTAAGACATTTTTAAGCCTCAGGAAAGTCAAACATTTGCTTTACCTCAGTTATTCTTTCAGCAAAATGGGAATGGCATTAGATCTGCTGCCTAAGAATTGTATATAGATTGATTCCTCTTCTGTTGAAGGTACTTAGAAGATATAAAGTGCTAAGTGTTCTAAATTTAAGTATAAGATTTAAAGTACACCATATCACTGCATAATGATAGATCACATTTTTCAAGAAATCCCTTTGGGGAAGTTTAAGCTTCCATTTATACAGTGAAAGCAATATTTACATTGCCTTTTAATGTTATTTTGTAAAATCTACCTTAAAATAACCCAAAACAGCAAAGCTTTCTTCCTTAAGAGAGAACATTTTAAAGGGAGTGAAAACATAGTTGTAACATTACTTTTGTGTGGCATGTGAAAAGAAAATCCTGGAAACACATGTTTAGTTTTTTCAGTTCCTGACCACTGTGTTTGGAAAAACTGCCAAGTGTGACTTAAAACTTGCAAATACAGCTTTGAAATTTAGACCCAGGATGTCTTGGGCTATTTTTTTTTTAATAGAAAAAGAATTTTTATGTTAACTTTGACTTCTGCTCACTTTACTTCCGTAAAGTCAGTTGCAATCAGATTAACAGAACAAATTCCAGTGAACAAATACACTAATGTAACCTACAGTCCCTAATGTACAAATACTGACTTGGGACATTATCAGTTCTCCCAAAAAAGTGCTCTATGCTTTTATACAAGTGCCTAAGAACAGACTTTTAAAAAGGATGCTGAAAACTTGCCAAACCTTCCTTGTATTTTCAAAGTCCACATCAAGAAGGGGTAGTAAATAGTTGTTGAGTGTAGGAAAAAGGAAACTATTAGCATTGTTGTTTTTTAAAGACAAAAAGAAAGTTCCAAGGAAAAGCTTCATAATCTTTGAAATATGTATGTGTTCTTTAATCTTTTCAAGACAAATGACAAAGTTTATGCTTCTGTATAAACAGAACAAATTAAGCTTATTGCCTGCTAGTTAAAAAAGAAAAAGAAAAAAGGTAACTGGCTGCTTTATTGAGAGCATATTTTAGGACAACAATTTCTACTTTATTTCATTTGGCAAGCTGCAGGCCGAGTGGGGTAGATGTTCTGAATTTTCAAAGCTAAGAAAGGATAGATGTAGTAAGTCTAAATGCATCTGTGTTTGCTTTTCAAAATACAGTAGCCAATCTTCAAACTTTTCCTTCTCAGCTTCTCATTTTTATCTCATAGAAACTGGTCTGTTAAGTATTAACATTAAAGTGTTTCCATTTGATTTGCAGACAGACATCACTGCTGCACATTTTTGACCAGCATGGTAATATAAAAATATTTGTAAAATTCTCTGTGATCCAGCAATGGCAGTCAAGATGCTGAATATCTAAAATGTGTAGGAGTTGCTGATTTACAGGTTTTCTTTATGCAACAAGAACAAGCTTAAAAAAATAATACTCTAGTTTACTAAGGATTTTGATGTGCCGCATGTCATTCAAGCTTAACCACAGCCCATAGTGCAGGTGTTATTATTCCCTTTATAGACGTGAGGAAAGAGGACAGAGAAATTAAGTGTGTAAGTAGGGATTCATTTT
>PVKH010003610.1:0-24669 GCA_004027955.1 Chaetophractus vellerosus
GTCTTCTTTCTTTAGGAGGCACTGGGAACCAAACCCGGGACCTCCCAAGTGGGAGGGAGGTGCCCAATGGCTTGAGCCACCTGCGCTCTCTCTACTTGCTTTTCTTTTCAGGAGAACAAAGTAGCGGTAATCTCTGGCAGGAATTTAGGGCAGGGTCCACTTTAAAAATCAGGTGATCATCCCAGCCTTGAACCCCAGGTAACTCAAGGATCAAGCCATCTACTTTACATCATACCCAAGAATTACAGAAGGGTTGGCAGGAATCATTTGGAAAAGATCTGTTTCTTCCACACCCACAATTAAGATGAGCAGGATGTGAATATGGGTAAACCTGAAGGTACTCAAACAAAATTAACTAGTATAGATGGAAAGGGTGTGTCAAGCCTCTGAAATTAGCTTGCCCAATCATTTTCTTCTCAAGCAATCCTCAAACAACCCAATTGGACAAGTCTTATTATATTCTTGTCAGAGGGCAAAACAGACTTGAGGGATTAAGAACACTGTCCAAGGTTAAGTAGTTAATCCAATTAAGTGGGAGAACTGGGTGTCAGACTCTGTCCTATTCCCAAGTCTGTTCTTTGAACCACAGCCACAGTTTCAGAGGGAGAACAGTCATGGGGTTAAAGGTTCCCATGTGTGCCTCAAAGAATTTTTCTCCAGACTTTGTAGCCTATATTTAGAAAATGAAAACATGTGGCACATGTGTCAACACTCCCCTTCTGACGCCCATGGCAGACATGGCTAATGGATCACAGCACTCCCACAGCCAGAATCTGGATATGGCTTCATAATCCAGGTATCAACTCAATAGAGTTGACTGGTGAAATGCCACTAAATTACTTACTGCTATACTCGCTTTCTTTTAAATGAAAATCATTATGATCAACTGTGATTTCTCATCTGATTGCTTAAATGTCAGCCTGAATTTCCAGAGGCAGCTAGGCAGTATGATCTGAAAATAAACCTCAAGACTTTAGAAGCCTTTCAAGTGGATTTATGCCTTCTTGCCACAGCAATCAGGCCTCTTTCTTTTTGCTGATGACTCCAGCAGTGGCCTCAAGAGGCACGCACCATCAATTACTGCTTAGAGAAAACAGTGGAATTTGATCTATTGCTCAGATGGATAGCAATACACAGTTCTAATTGACTGGCCACTACTCTTGATTATCTGGCAGTATGGGGAAGGGACTGTCTGTATTTAGCTCATTGTCACAGCCAACTGGGATGCAGGAAAACCCAAGTATTTCACAGGAGCCATGCCAAAGTTCCCAAAATCTCCAAGTCAAAACTTCCTCATGCTATACGGTATGTCCTGGACTTCAAAGGATAATTGAAGAAAATCAATACTGCTTCTTGAGAAAAGCCTCAGGTCCCCTTCTCTCTACTCCGATGTGGATGGGAAAGGATCCTTCCCTCAGACAAAAATCTAAGTGAAGGTGTTCCTTCTGGAGCAGTCTTCCATGAATATACCCGAAGCCTCCTTTGCAACAAGTTTGTAGACTAACTGCATTTTATAAGTCTACTCAAGTTGTAACATGTCTGAAACCTTGTATCAACACAAAAGACTGGCTGGGGTCAATGATATGAACAAAGAGAATCTCCCAGGAATGCTAATTATTTATTCCTCTGTCTTGTCTAAGACCCATCCTTGCATCAAGTCATATAAGCAGAATATTACACCTGTGCCTCCCTATTGAAACATCTTCACAAAACTACAATCACAGTGGTTTAGCTGATCCTGCTGATGACTGAAAAAATTTCCTACAGCTTTCATAAAACTATTGCCCATTATCCTCTCTGCAAAGTTATGAGAAATGCCTCTGAAGAGTTTATTATTTAAAAAATAACATGTGTGTGCCACAACAAAAACTTTGTCCTGATGAATTTTTCTACCTAGCAGATACTAAGAATGATGGGACTCAATATGTTTCTCTTCTGGGCTTGGCTTCCAGAAACCTGAGTTGGTGTTCATTTCCAAAAACTATTCATGCAAATATCTTCCTTCTTTACTTTGTGGCTATCATCTTTATAGCTCTGTTTAACAATTCTACTCCCCTTATGATTTTTCTTTTTAATAATAATGAAAAATGTTACTTGTGCATTTATAATAAGATAGCTCTGAATTATTTCATCCTCTGTGATTACCTTTAGAACAGAATGATCAATCATAAAGTGTTTTCCACATTATTCCAAAATAAGGAAGTTGAGTACAGTGATAGAATAAATGCATTAAAAACTGACCCTTCTTCCTTGTGTCCTCCTAAGGGGATTATTTTCAAGGTTCATTTCCATGAACACTCTAAAAACAAAAAAAAACAAAACAAAAACAAAAACCAACACCCCAAAACCAAAACCAAACTGTGGCATTACAAGTAGATACTAGTGATGAAAAAGAGCAAGACTCAAACTAACAATGCTTCATCTGCTCAAACAATTGGAACTTATTAGCTACTGGTTTTGAGTACGTAATATATATTTTAAATCCATTATTTCTGACATATGACTATTTCTTGACACCTACATTCATCTCCCTAATCCTTTCCTTTCCCTGTCATTTTCATTATCTTCAGGGACAGAAAAATCTATTTTCCTTCTCTATTAGTTCAAACATGATGAAATATTTTATTTCTTCAAAATACGTTTATTGAGTGCCTTCTCTGTATAGGGAAGAGTGTCATGAACAAGACAGAAATGGTCCACGTCTTCAGGGCACTCGCATTCCAGTGGAAAATTTTTCCACGTGCATCCTTCATTCCTTTCTCATGCTAAATGGCAAAGATGCTCTATCCACTCGACCACCCCTCAGGCCAACAGTGATCATGGTGGACATAATATTCCTGATATAACATGGCAACAACTTAGTGGGAAATTCTGGAACAGAATGTCTGCAGAATTTCAGGGATCTTCTTAATTACAGCATAAATGGAAGCCAGTACTGCCATGCCAGCCTAAGAGCCTTAATACTCACTTGTAGCTTCCAGGCGTTTAACATCTCTTGACGTTTCTAAGAAATAACGCCGAAGGTAAAGGAAAACGATGCCAAGGGGAACCAGAGGTATTGCAATCCAAGGAATCACTGCCACTGCCACTGCAACCACTCCAACCACTTGTAGAAATGTCTGAAATAACAAAAATAGAGGCAGGGTGATGATATTTATTGCATGGTTATCACGCAATAATAAGAGTTCTCTAGATATTGGCTCTTTTGATACACTCAGTAGCCCTATGTCGTAGGCACTATCATTTCTCTATTTTACAGAGGAGAAAACAAACAGAGAAACATGATTCTCAAACTATCATGATGTTAGGGAAATTACTGAACAGCTATCACGGATAAGGAATCCAGCAGCCTCTGCTATATGTGGGATAAAATCACATCTAATTACATCTTCTTGGTTTGGAAAAGTGGAAAAACATTTCAGTCTTTACCTTTGGAAGTGGGAATTTCCCTTTCGTATTAACTAGTAATCCACACAGTACCCCTATGAAATAGTAGTCTTATTGTCCCATTTTATAGATGACACTGAAGCACAGGGAGAGGAAATGTAACTTGTTCAAGTTTATAAAGAATAAAACGCAGAGCTAGAAGCCCATGCCATTAGCGACTATAATTTACTTGTACTTACCCCAATTTACAGGCTTTAATTATTCAGGAAAAATTTATAACTTATTTGGGCCTCCTAATTTGTCTTTAACTTTTCACTCTAAATATCTTAACTTAAGGAATGTCAAAGTTAATCAACATGGCCAATAAAGAACAGACAAAATAGAAATGTGATAAAACAGATTTTGCTAATGAGGAAAATTTTGATAATGAGGAAATTTCTTACAATGTCTAGAAGTTTTGTTTTGTTTTTTCACAATCTGGACATATATTAAATTTTCCATCAATTATAAGTATTTAAAATGTTCTGGTTAAAAGGCTAATGATAAAAACAATAGTAAATGCCATTTATCAGGTGTTTGCCCCATGCAAGCAAGACACTGTGCTAATAGTTATATCAACATTTGCTTAATCCTAAGCTCATAACGGAATGCCAGTACTGTACTAATTTTACAAATGAAGAAGATGAGTATCAGGGAAGTTAGGATCCTTTGCTTAAAGCTCAGAGCTAGAGGGTGGAACAAAGATTTGAATTCAGGTCTTTATGTGTCCAAGGGCTGTTACTGTTTTTACATAAGTTTAGCATTAGCATTCATAATTCTGAATACTCCAGGGACTAGAAATTGCCTTGTCTAAAAAGACAGTAGGTAGAATAGGAATCCAAGAAACCGGATGCTGATTTAAAAGTCCATCTTTATCAGGAACAGAATGATATCATGGTCTTTAGCTGCCGTCGATACGAGTACAATTCCACATTCAGCATCTAACTATCCCTACTACGGAGCCCTTTCAAATCAGTGATCTCAGAGGACCCTCAAAACCATACAGTAAATGAGAAAAATAAGACCTATCATTTCCATTTACAAATAAGGAAAGAGACGCTCAGGAGGTTAAGTGGTTGTCCTAAGTTCTCCTGGGAAGAATTTAACTGTGTGTTATGGAGAAAGCCTGGAGTCATTCATATTTGGGGAATTCAACTGCCACCACTGCAGGCAAGATTCAAGATAGTGAACTGCTAGACCTGGAGGAGCCTGGAGGAAGGAGGACAACTTTCTAGACCTGTAATTTCACATTCAGGAGCCCCTATGAACTAAGCTGTATTATCTTGTCCCAAGTACTTAAACTGTGTCCATAATCTCTACTGCATCATCAATACAAAAACCAGGGTGAAGAATGGAATTTTGAAGATGCAAATTCCAACCACAAATGGAGAAAAATAGGACCCTTGGACACTCTCTTTTTATACATACAACTGAACAATTTCTTACAACGGCTAGGTTAGCTGCACATATGCACCCCATCTCACTGCACCTATAAGGGAGCCAAGCTCATGACATGGTTCTTCTAGTTCCTTCTGGGTCAGGTCTTAAGTAAAGTTACAACACTTGCCATGACTGGATATCAGCAAAAACATTGCTGAAATGTCTATTAAGAAAAAAAGCAAAATTACTACTTTTTAGCAGATTCTCATTATTTGGTTGGATATAAAACCTCAGTTTCAATTATCAGGTTCTCCCTAGGGTGAAAGTCTTCTATGGCTAACCCACCCCAGCTTATCTGGGAAGAAGAGATAAGCTCAAAATGAAGGGCTCCACAGGAGCCATGGCAAGGCTCTTTTTTTTGGTACCCATCAAAGACTAGTAGCTGTTGCTTTCAGATGCTCCCAATTTTTCAACCCAAATTTTGAAGCAATTCAAAGACACTTTCTTATAAGAGTTTTATTTCAACTTGTAGGTCTTGCAATAGCTAGCCTCCTAGTGAATTATTTATATGTATCACATATAACATATATATTGTTATATATTTATCTATATACCAGGGGTTTAACCATTTTTGTTCTACAGACTCCTTTGCTAGTCAGGTAAAAACCACAGACCCCTTACTAAGTCCACACTATACTGTGTATTATTTAATAAATATATCACACCCGCACTAACATGTCACCACAACAATTTTTTTTTTTTAATCTCAATTCAAGCTCACGAACCCCTTGTTAAGAACTCCTGGTACATACATTTGTGACCCTTTTACTGCAAGCTGTCTCAAACTCTTTGTGAAAGTTGGTAAAGAACAAAAATAATATATACGCAAAAAGAGAATACTCTGAAGGGGGAAACAAAAGATTCTGATACATGGCAAATATCCCTTCCTTGAAACCAATCTCATCTCTTCCTTCTAGATTCCCAGGGCTTCCAAGAAGCCTGACCCTTGCTACAAACACAATACCCACCCATCCCAACCCATTTGATTCCAAGTCCATTTAATAAATCACATCCCTTGGCTAGTGCTTCTATTCCTCTGTCATATCATGACATGCACAGACAGTTTGTATATCAAGAAACATTTTGGCCTGGAAAAAACTGCCCCAAGTGCTGATGCCCCAAGACTTGAGGGGAATCATTATTTTGATACTTACTACTATTTTGGGCACAGCAGTTGGAAATTCTATCCAAACTCTATGAATCTACATGACCAAATGCAAACTCAATCCTTGGATGAAGGCTTTCACTTGAGAGTATGTACTGATTTTTCATCACTGGGAGTAATTCTGTAGTTTAAAGAGAATGACAACCTAGACCTGAGAGAGGGAAGAAAGTTCCCTTAGCCTGCACTGTGCTGTCTGACGGGGTTTAGGACCAATCCTGAATATTAACAGAGAGCGTAAGAAACTCCCTCTCAGAAAGTTAGTAAAGACAGGGATCATACCAACAACCTAATGTATATAAAGTGCTTAGTCATCTAATAAGAGTTCATGCTTAACAAATAGAAGCCCTCACTAAGATTATTATTGTCCCTCAGTGCACTGTGGATGCCAGAAGCTGGGGAAGGAGGGATGGTGCAATGATAGATTTGTGAGCCCAAAGAATCTTAGAATATTATGATACTTGAACGTTGCTAAAATGGGAAATGTTTATTATATATGTGATCATAAGTTGTTTTTTGTTTTTTTTTTGTTTGTTTGTTTTAAAAGAATATCATGGGAAGCAGATGTGGCTTAAGTGATTGGGTTCTGGCCAACCACATGGGAGGTCCCAAGTTCAGTTCCCAGTTCCTCCTGGAGAAGGCAAGCTGGCCCAACTGGCAGGCACTGTGAGCTAGCGCGGCAAGATGACGCAACAAAGAGACAAAGAGGAAAGACAATGAGAGACACAACAAACCAGGGAGCTGAGCTGGCTCAAGTGATTGAGCGCCTCTCTCCCACATGGAAGGTCCCGGGTTCGGTTCCCAGTTCCTCCCAAAGAGAAGACTAGAAAAGAGTACACAGCAAATGGACACAGAGAGCAGACAGCGACCATAAACAACACAGGGGTGGGGGGAAGGGGAGCAGGGGGGGTGGTGGTGATAAATAAATGAAATAAATCTTAAAGAAAAAAATATATATCGTGAAACTTGGACCCTGAAAGGTAGCCAATTCTGCCCACTGGAATACTGGGCACTATCCAAATACATGACAAAGCAGGCACAGTTTTTTCTTAGAAGTAGCAATCATGCCACACGTGTCAAAGTGACTGGCTTTTCTTAGGCTAGTGCATAAAAGCCCATTTTGTAGGAACATGCACTTTTGAAAGAAGATGGCAAACAAACCTCATACCTACTACAATTTCTGTCCTCTCCAGCTTTTTTTTTTTCAAAGATTTATTTCTATTTATATATCCCCCCCTCTTGCTGCTTGTGCTTGCTGTGTTCATGTGCTTTGCGTTTTTCTGTGTCTGCTTGTCTCCCCCTGCTGCGGCATCCCACTGAGTCAGCTCACCATGAAGCAGCTTGCCTGCTCGTGGCAGCTTGCCTGCTCAAGGAGGCCCTGGGAACCGAACCCGGGGCCTCCCATGTGGTAAACCAGAGCCCTACCAATTGAGCCACAGCTGGTTCCCGTGGTTGCTTCTTCTTACTGAAGAGTTATTGCTCTGAAAGTGCTAAGGAAAAAGATGGTGAATCAACAAGACTTAACCAAATTTGTGCTTCCCAGATTACTCAATATATTCAAAAGAGAAAATCAATTTGACGTCTTCTATTTATACGCACAATGAATTGGTATGTTGATACCAAGGGAAATAAAAAAGCTAGATTTTGTATGCTCTAGTTAATCCCAGGAAATGAAAGCTCTGTCCACCCCAGCTCTGCCTTTTTGGTGCAAGCATCTGGATGTCAGGATGACTGAGGAGGGTGACCACCAGTACGGAAGCTTTGTCTAACAGGCGCACTTCCTCTCATCCTCAAGAAGGAAGCTGTCCTGGGAGCTGTTTGCTCCTCACAAGCCACACACATATAAATGAATTCTTAAGTCATGACAAGCAATAAAGGAAAGGAAAAAATAATTCTTATGGAAACACATTGATTGTTTTGTTTAAAAGGCTTTGCAATAAAAATTTTCAAAAAAATAAG
The DNA here is from genome assembly GCA_004027955.1 of Chaetophractus vellerosus. Lineage (NCBI taxonomy): Eukaryota > Metazoa > Chordata > Mammalia > Cingulata > Chlamyphoridae > Chaetophractus > Chaetophractus vellerosus. The sequence continues at coordinate 7,988 of PVKH010003610.1, forward strand.
GGATTGCTTTATGCCTAGTACATACGAAAATCTCTCCATAATGAGAAATTCCATAATTCTATCTAGTTGACTACAAAAGAAAGGCACAAGTTGTCACTGCCCTTTGAAATATCAATAATCAATAACATTTCATGAGGCTTGCCATGTGTCCAACCTCTTGAGTTTCATGAGAAGATGAATTCTAAGCCCAGAAGCAAAATGCCTTGAAGAAAAATAAAGAAAAAGAGCCAAATTTAATTTTAATAAACACATAAAACGTCTGGACACAATGAGGTTTAATATTTTACATATTCAATATATGTATTGAATGGTGGTAAAAACAGAAACGTTTCCCCCATGGAAACTCTTCCTTTAGAATATTATAAATATTATATATATATATTATATATAGTATTACAGATTTTAAAATATTCTTTTCATAAACAAAAATATAAATACAAGAACGTATTTGCTTGTTTGGCATTTAACTACCAAACTGCTTACAGACCTATAGGAATTCCTAGGTATCTACCCAATACTTAACTTTAAACTTAAATCCATGGGATTCTGTTCCTGCTAGTCTTTGTGAAGTCTGTGCCAAAGAACATGTTTTCTATAAACAGCAGTAAAAATATATTCTTCTTATTTTATGCAAATAACCATGTACCCATGTTTTTGGCTCACTTTATTCCTTATTTGAACTCTGTCTCTTATACTTGTATTAGGCACCAAAGTAGATTTCAAGACAGATTATTATCAAAGATAAGGAGATATTTTATATTGATAAAAGGTTAATTCACCGAAGACATAATATTAAATGTGCATGCACATAATAACAGAGCTTCAACATATATAAAACAAACATTGACATAAGTGGGGGGAGGGGTTTCACAGTGGCTGATTTTAACACCTCTCAGTAATTGATACAAGTAGACAAAAATTCAATGAAAATATTAAGATTTAAGTACTATCAACCAACTTGACTAGACATTTTTAGAACATTATACTTAAAGCTACAGAATAAACAAAATTTTTCCCTGCAAGTTCACAGGGGAACTTCACCAACTTAGATAAAATCCTGAGTCATAAAAGGAGTTTCATTACATTTCAAAGTATCAAAATGTTAGAGAATATTTTCTCTGACTACAACCAGGTTAATTAGGAATCAATAATAATACAGATATTTAGAAAATTCCCAAATCTTGGAAATGTAATGACATACTTGTTAGTAACTCACCACTGAAAGACAACATCAGAAAGCCAACTCAAATATTTTGAACTAAAGATAATAAAAGCAAAACATATGAAAATTGATGGATGCTGCTAAACAATGTTTTTTTTTTCAAGATTTATTTTTATTTATCTATCCCCCCCTTGCTGCTTGTTCTTGCTGTGTTCATTTGCTTTGTGTTCTTCTGTGTCTGCTTGTCTGCCCCTGCTGCGGCATCCCGTCGAGTCAGCTCACCGAGCAGCAGCCTGCCAGCTCGCGACAGCTTGCCTTCTTGAGGCGGCCCCGGGAACGAACCCAGGGCCTCCCATGTGGTAAACCAGAGCCCTACCAATTGAGCCACAGCTGGTTCCCCTAAACAATGTTTAAAGGAAAATTTAAAATCATTGGTCTAATATTCAAGCAAGAAATTAGAGAAAAGAGGACAAATTAAAGTACATTGAAAAAAAAAGAAAAAAAGAAAAGTCAGTAAAATAGACAAACTATAGAGAAAACTACTGAAGTCAAAAGTTGGTTCATTGAAAAAATAAAATTGATAAACCCCTAGCAAAACTGATTAATAAAGGGGGAAAGAATGAGATAAAAACAAATTATCAAGTCAGAGACAAAAGAGGGGATTTGACAACAGATCTTAGAGACATTATATCAACAAATAAAGGGTTATTATGAACAAGTTCATGCCAAAAACCTTTTCAGCGAAGATGAAATATACAAGTACAAAATCAGACACAGAAAAACAGAAAATCCAAATTACCTTTTATCTATAAACAATATCTTACACATAACTCAAGAACTTACCACTAAGAAAATTCCACATCTAGAGACTGGTTCATCGATGGATTCCATGAACCATTTGAAGAAGAAATAATACCACTCTTACAAACTTGTTTCATTTTCTTTCGGAAAACAGAGGAGGAGTATATCAGTCAGATTCAACCAGAGAAGCAGAACCAGTAGGAGATATGTATTAACTGATTTATTATACAGAATTGGCTTGTGTGCTTGTAGAGACTAGGTATGTTCAAAATCCACAGGGCAGGCCATCAGGAAGGGTAGGATAGAACTCTCAGGCAGGAGCTCAAACTGTTATACACAGACAGAACTGCTTCTTCAGGGGAGCCTCAGCTCTGCTCTGAAGTTCTTTCAACTGATTTAATCTGGCCCACTTAGGTTATCTAGGATAATCTTCCTTATTTAAAGCTAACTGAGGAAAGTTGATGTGGCTCAAGCGATTGAGCTCCTGCCTACCACATGGGAGGTCCCGGGTTTGGTTCCCAGTGCTTCCAAACAAAGACAGCATGCTGGCACGACAGGCAGGTGTGGCAAGATGACGCAACAAGAGACACAAGAAGAAAAAACGTAATGAGAGACACAACAAAGCAGGGAGCAGAGGTTCCCAGTGCCTCCTAAAGTCGACGAGCAAGACAGTGAGCTGACATGATGGGCAGGCATGGCAAGCTGATGCAACACTATGTAACAAGAGGCACAAGAAGAAAAACATAATGAGGGACACAATAAAGCAGGGAATGGAGGTGATTCAAGCGATTAGGTGCCTTCCTCCCACATCGGAGGCCCTGGGTTTGGTTCCCGGTGCCTCTTTAAAGAAACAAGACAAACAGACACAGCAAGTGCAAGCAATGAGGAGTGGGGAGAAATAAATAAATAAAATAAATCTTTAAAAAATAATAATAAATAAAGCTAACTGATTATGGACTTTAATCACATCTACAAAATACCTTCACAGCAACACCGAGATTAGTGTTTGATTGAATAACTGGGCAATATAACCTAACAAAGTTGACAAATAAAACTGACCATCACAAAGAGAGAACACATTCTGTCTCTTTTCATGAGACCAGCAGAACTCTAATACCAAAAGCTGACAAAGCATTACAAGAACAATAATTCTTGATAAAATATCAAGAAATTGAATCCAGCAAAACACGCAAAAAGATGTTACATCATGACCAAGTGGAGTTTATTGCAAGAATGTAATGTTAATTTAACACAAAAATATCAACCAGTGTAATTCACCACATTAATAGATTAAAGGAGAAAAATAATTATCTGAAGAGATGCAGATAGCATGTCAAAATTCAACACTCATTCTTGATAAAAATTAAAAACTCTCAGCAAATTAGGAATTAAAGAAACATCTTCAGCGTGATAACAGACACCTACTAATAAAAAAAAAACACCCGCAGTTAATATCATGCTTAATGGTAAAAATGGAAAGTTTTTACCCAAAAAAGAGAAACAATAGCTCCTCCTATCACTTCTAGTCAACATTGTACTGGAAACTCTAGCCAGGTCAATAAATCAGGAAAAGGAAATAAAAGTCATAAATATTGGAAAGGAAGAAGTGAAACTGTCATTATTCACAGTTGACAAGATTATGTATATAGAAAATTCTATGGAATTAAAAAAACTTCAGGAAATGAGAAAAGTGAATGCAAGGTCAATACACAAAAATCAATTGTATTTTTATATACTAGCAACAAACAATTAGAAAATGACTTTAAAAAGCAATCATATTTAAATAGAATCATAAGCACCAACTACTCAGGAAAATATATAAACAAACGTTTTCAAGATGTCTACACTAAAAATACAAAACATTTCTGTAAGAAATGAAAGACAAGTAAGTCGAGAAATACACCATGTTCACAGATTCAATTAAGCTGTCCAGCCTCCCCAAGTTGATCTATATAGCTAAAAGGCAATATTAGCCAAAATTCCAACAGGCTTTTTTTAAAAAAGAAATTGACAAGCTGACTCTAAAATTTATATGGAAATGTGAAGGATTTAGAATGACCCAAACAATCTTGAAAGAGAAGTACAAAGTTTGAGGAATTTTACTCCTGGGTTTTAAGACATCTAGAATTTACAATAACAAACACAGTGTGATATTGGTATAAGGACAGACCAACAGATCAGTGGAACAAAAAAAGTTGTACATATATAGACCCATTCACATATACTCAATTGATTTAGAACAAGGTACTAAGTCAATTCAATACATAAAAGTCTTTTTAACAAAAGGTGCTAGATTAACTGGGAAAAAATAAACCTCAATGACTAACTCTTCATTTCATACACAAGAATTAATGCAAGATGCATTGATTTTTATAAAGGTAGAACATTAGGAAAGAATCTTCATACTCTTTGGGATAGGAAAAGATTTCTTAGGACCACAAACTATAAAAGGAAAAAAAAAACCTGACAAAATTTGGACTCCATCAAAATCCAAACCTGCTGTCCGAAAGACATCATTAAAAAAAAAAAATGAAAAGGCACGCCATAGGCTGGAAGAAGATATTCCCAAGGGACTAGTACTAAACAGATATAAGGAAGGAAGAATATGTATAAACACACACACACACACATTCCTGTAAGTCAACAATAAAAAACAAGAAAACCCAGTTTAAAAAATCTTCAAAAAAGAAGATATATGAATGGCCAATAGCATGCCTGAAAAGGAGGTCAATATCATCAGTCGAGGGAGAGATGCAAATCAAAATCACAATGAGATATCAGTAGAATGGCTAAATCATAATGACTGATAATATCAAATGTTGGTAAAGATGTAGAGCAACTGGTGGCCATTTAAAAGGGTGCAACCACTATGAAAAACCGTTTTAGTTGTTTCGTTTGTTTGTTTTTTTCTTAAACATACACTACCCTATGACCCAGCAATTCCACTCCTAGGTATTTTATCCAAGAGAAATGAAATATATGTCCACATAAACACCTGTACAAGAATGTTCAAAGACAGAGCTGTACCATTTGCTTCTTGATTCTATACAGGAGATAATCTGAGAAAACTAAATCAATGAACCAAGAGAAGGGCTGGAATAAACAAGTGAGTCATGAAACTCACAAGAAAAGACAACCATAAACAGCAGAGATTATAATTAATCATGTTCCACATTAGGTTTAAGGGACACAGCTACAGGTAAAAGAGCAAATGCAAGATTTTACTAAAACTCAAACAAGTTCCCCACCTCACCCCTTCCTTGTTCATCTTATTGAGAAAAGTCACGATGAAGATAGAAGAAAACATATGTAATTAAGAACAACATATGGAGACTGTGAAGTTTCTCAAAGTAATTAAATATTTAGCCTTTTTCCTCTTTGTAGTAACAACTGTCCATTTTATCATAACTAAAGATGCCGGGAAAATGGGAAGGAGAGAAAGAGCCATGAATGGCCACTACTGTTTGGCAATGGACACCATTCAACGATGCTAGAATGTAAAGTTCTGTGCTCTGCAGACTACTACCAGACTTGATAAAAATGAGATCCTTCTTTTTTTTTTCTTTAGGTCTTAATTAGCTTCTTGTTAAACTACAAACATTATCGTCTGAGTACACATGCTGGGACAGACAAATTGGAACACTGGTTGCCAGCCTGGGAAGCCTGGGAGGGTCCCCGGTGATTAACTGTCACCATGCTGATGTTGACTGTGCTGCTTATCATGCTGGAAAAAAAACCAACCTTCTCATCTTTCACTTAAAAACAGAAGGAAAGGGGAATTGTAAGAGTGGGCTGTGTGAATCCCATCACCCTGATCTCAGAAGCCCAAGGGTCAAGTGTTTGTAAATATTTCCAGTAACCTATACCATCCATTCCCCTTTCTATTACCAAGGAAACCCACTTTAATGTAGCAGTTTGCATGAATCAATATCTCTGGGGCTGGCATTTTTCACCAAATATTCCATCCTTGCAAACACTGATTAAAGCTCCTTTGTTGATTTTAAAAGCATGAAAACATTGTGATTCAGGTAAAATGGATGAGTTTACTTTTAAAGGGTCAGTAAAACAGAGATCTTTCAAATGAGAGCAAGGCAGCCCAACTAACAACCTCTTTTGTCCAATGAGGATTTGAGGGTGGGAGTGGAGGAAGGGGTCAACAAACCGTAGAAATCTCAAAATGACAAAGTCATTGTTCAGTGAAAGACGCTGGAATGCTTTCTACACACTTTCCCTGACATCTCTACACAATGAAATGCAAGGGTCAGTGGTACTGAGACAAGTAAAGGCAGTTCCACTCTTTTGCTTCTATAAAAGCAAGTGACCGAACCTATTATAGCCAAGTCTTAGGCTTGCTTTGTTCTCAATATCCAGATGCAGCAGCTTTTTCTTTCTCTCCCCCCTGCTTCCCCCTGGAAAGAAATGACTGAGGACACCTCCTTCACATTTTCTTTTTCTTGGGCATTTTCACTTCATAAAGCTGCAGTCAATGTGTTTTGTGTGTGGTGAGGAGGAATGACACATTCAGTGGTGGTCCCCGGTACTGCCTGCATTGGTGGCTCAAGTAGCTTCAGGATTAGCCCTTTGTGCTCGATGAAAGGATATGAAAAGTCAGTTATTTAAGCTCAGTGAAGCTGTTGATTTTTTTTTTTTTTTGCATGAGGAATGTGGGGAAGAAAGGTTTTGCAATTCAGTTTTCCTCAATAAATTACAGTTCTTTGCTGAGGGCAGCTGTGTGCAAGTTCACATGCTCAGTGCAGTGTCAAATTTAAAAAAAAAAAAAATTAATATGCCTAAATCCAACCTCTGGGTCTTGCCTTCATTTCCAATTATTTTTCTAGTAGGAAGACTTCTTAGAAGAGAAGCTTTTAATTACAAGAATTCTAGATAATTGAGACTCTTTACACAATGTTACCTGCGACCTTGGACGTTTCAGAAATAGTATGGAAATTACACTAATATGAAATATCTAGTGCTCTATGTTTTACTCTGAAAACAACTGATTTTGATACTGTGATTCTAAATGGGAAAACAGCCATTAAAATCTTCAGGGGTAATAAACCTAGAAGCTCTGTGATTCAAACTTAGGTGGTGATATTTATAGGCCTGGTAATTGTCTTTGATAAATACCTTAGTGCAACATAATTCCATGATCAGACTATTTGTTCTATTTAAGAATATATGTAATATATTTATTTTTAAAAACTGCCCTTTATTTAGTACTTATGCTCTTAGATGCTATATTAAAATTGTTATAAAATTATTTTACTTAATCCTCACGACATGCCTTATAAGGTGGGTATTATTTTCTCCATTTTACAGATGAAAAGTATGTGGCTTTGTGACGCAGGGCCAGTAAGTGGTAGAGCTGGGATTTGAATTTAGGAAGGGAGATTCCAAGGCTCCTGGGTTCTACCACTACAATATACTTTAAAATTATTTATATTATAAACGACATCCATGAAATTATAATCATATTTACGGTAGCACACTGAACACCTTTAGAAGATTTCCCCAGAGAACCAAGACCACTAGCCAAAAAAAAAAAAGTTCAGGGTTTTAATAAGCTAAATAAAAAATAAATTTTAATGCTGCCTTCTTTCTTCCTTTGGAATTAAGAACAGCTCCCAATTTCCCAGTTACAATAATCTGACTGAACGGACAGCACGTCTCATAGCTGTTAGTCAGATCAGGCACCCTCTGTTGGGAACATTACATTTGGAGGCTCAAGGCCAAGTCTGGAGTTATCTTAACTTTCAACTTTACTCAACAGTGTATAAAGCTATGATATTAGGGCTGACAACAAGCCCCAGAAGGGATGCGCTTTCCTGCAGGGTGGCCACACTATTTGGAATCACAGGTTTTCATTAACCACACCTGGCATCCCCATCTGAATGCCCCAAACAGAAACCCATCCACACTGGTACCTCTTCCAGCTTCCCTCCACTGGCACACCCATTGCCTTCCTGCTGGTGGTCTCCTCCTCCTCTCCTTGTCCTTCTATCCAACACTCCAAAACTAAACTCATGTGCACATGTCTCCTGTGATGGGCCTGCTCTGTGCCTAACCATCTTCATCTCCTCAGACACCTTATCTCAGATTTCACGATCCAGCTGTTTTACACTATGGGGTCCCCCATATACATTTGATCCTCTCCTGGACCTTCCTGTTGTGGCTCCTTACAATATATACCTTGTCCTCTCTGTATGTGGTTTAGGAATCACTGGGAAACCTCCAGGCCAGGTTACGCAAGAAAGTGTCTTAAACTGCTACAATCTGACTGTAGCTGGCCAGCTCAAAAATAAATTTTACAAAACCTTAAATTTTTGCTTTAACTTAAAAACATGTATGGGTCTGATGTTGAAGTTTCTCACTGTTTTCCTTGTATAAATCACAAATATAATGTATCATCTATGACTTCCAAAACACTTAGGAAGGTACAAGTACAGAATCTTCCTATATACTTATAAACTCTTCTTCGTGCCCTATGCAGTAATTCTTGTCTCATCCACACCTAATTTCTCAGCAAAATTTTTAGAGATGGCTTTAAGTCTTTCCAAAGCAATCGAGCAACACTTCCATTTGACGTTAAAACAATTTAGACAATAAGCCATGTCATTATGAAATTACAACAAAGGCGAGTCCATTAACAGCTTTAGGAAGAACCACAGCTGACTCTGGGAAAGCATAACAAGTCCAAAGATTGGAACAGAGGTTGTGGGCCTACCAGAGGCAGCGCATGAGCAGCAGAGGGAATAGAGGGTACCATGTAATCAAGCGGGTGAAAGGAATGAATGAATGAATGAACTAATTAATTCACAACAGTAGCTGCTGGCCTCATCATTCTATCCAGAACATTTCTTAGCAAGGGAATTAAACAAAAACAAACACACAAACAAAACAAAACAAAACAAAACAAAACAGGGTGAACATTACATTTGGAAGTTCAAGGCCAAGTCTGGAGTTATCTTAACTTTCAACTTTACTCAACAGTGTATAAAGCTATGATATTCGCAATATCGTTGGCCTCACTAACTCCAACTATAATTCTCCTGAAAACTGAAAGCCCCATAGAAGGAATGCGTCATGAAACACTAGCAGGTTTCCATGACTGCAGTGACTCCACTGAACAGAAGCTGTGTGATAAACAAACAAACAAACCTGGAAGCCCCAGCACTGCCATAGAATAAATTGAAATAAAGTACTCCTAAGCAGAGCACCAAAGGCCAGTGCAACCTCACGAGGCACAGCATGGAACAAGGAGGCCTGCTTCCCAATCCAGCGGTGCTGGTACAGATGATGATGAGAAACATCAAGGGAGCAGGTCTTCTGCAACGAAGACTTTTTCAGATGACCACGAATAAGAGCAAAGTTTTCATCAAGACCCTCTTCAGGAAGCACAACTCAGAGGACAACTACCAAGAGTGCGCAGCACAAACCAGTCTTGCTGATTTTGAGTAAAGTCCACCAATTAATAATCTTGAGTTTCTCAAGAAACAGTAACATCTTCAAAGGAGAGAGTCATGCACACTCACCCTTGTTTACCCTTAAAATTGCATGGTGAGCATGTCAATGTCTTTACCTGCTCAAAGACCTTTGGCCTTTACAACCAATGGTTTATATGCTCAAATATAAATTCCTTAGATAAGTTTTCAAGACTGAGTAAAATGTGGCCCCTGATTCACTTAGACCGTAAAGTCCAGCTACATACATAGTATTTTCTTTGTTATACAGTTAAAGATTCATGTCAAAGTACTTGAATTGAAATTGTTTGTATCTTTCAAATATCTTCGAAATATCTTCACTGATTTTTGAGAAGGGGGCAAAGACCACTCAATTGGGAAAGAATGGCTACTATTTAAAAAAAAAACAAACAAACAGAAAATTAAAAGTACAAATGCTGGCGGCAATTTATAATGGTGCAGCTGCTGTGAAAGACAGTCTGGCAGTTCCTCAGAAAGCTAAGTATGAATTTACCATATGATCTCGCAATCCCACTTCTTAGGTATATACCCCAAAGAATTGAAAGCAGGGACTCGAACAGATGCTTGCACACCAATGTTCATAGAGGCAATAGTCAATATTGCAAAAAGATGGAAGCACCCTGAGTGTCTATCAACCGATGAATGGATAAAATGTGGTATATACATACAATGAAATATTATTCAGCCATAAAAAGGAATGATGTTCTGATACATGTGACAGCATGCATGAAACTTGAAGACATCATGTCGAGTGAAATACAACAGACACAAAAGGACATATTGTATGATCTCACTGATATGAAATAATTAGAATAAGCAAACTCAATAGTCAGAATCTAGAATACAGGTTACCAGGGGATGTTAAGGTTTAAAATGTACAGAGTTCTTATGTGGAACATGGAAATATTTTGGTAATGGATGGTGGTGATGGTAGCACAACATTGTGAATGTAATTAACAGCACTGAAATATATATCTGAATGTGGTTAAAGGGGAAATGTTAGGTTGTAGATATGGTAATAGAATAAAAATTTTTTAAAAATCCCTGGAACTGCACTACACAAACAATGAAACCTAAGTTAAACCATGGACTACAGTTTATAGTAAAACTATAAAAATATGCTATCATCAATTATAACAAATGTACCACACCAATGCAAGGTGTTACTAACTGGGTGGTATATGGGAATTCTGTATTTTATGCATATTTGTTCTCTAAATCCACAACCTCTCTAATAAAGAAAAATAAATTGTTAAATATCAACAATGTAATTGCTCCTTGAGGGTATGTGTGTGTGTGTGTTTATATTTATGTGTATACACACATATACTAAAGCAATGACAAGCTTTGTTACTATTTTTTTTAAAATCAAATATATCTGAACCTCTGCTTCACAGAAAGAAATTTTATCCCCTACAAAATAAAATCTTGTGTGGGGTTTAGATCTTTTATTGATAGTTTTTAAGAGTGCTCAAAATTTAAACTGCTATTTGGACATCCAATTTAATTAAATGGTAAGATAATTTTTCAGAAAAAAAAAGGGTAGATGCAGTCTATTTAGTTTATATAGTAATTATAGTATTTAAGTTTAACAATTTAACTTTTACCTTTAGTATACTTATACCATTTTCTATAAAGAATGCATTTCCAACGAATAGTATAAGCATAATGTAGAATCATCCATCATTCATGAAATTTTGTTGTAAAGTTATGCTTCTATTTTTAAACCCACCCTCCAGAAATGTGTTTTTCTTTCAGCAAATTCTACTTCTTTGTTTATACAGTATTACTTTACAGAGCTATATATGTCACAACGCAAACAAATGGGCATCAAAACACATGTGAATATAAATGGTGTCCTCTACTTCCTGAGCTCCCTGAAGCCCATACTGAAAAAGCAGTCACAATTTCTCTAAAACGTGGGTTTGAAACCAGGCTTATCACAAAGCCAAGGAAGAAAGTTCTTTCAAATAGTGGTTTCCAGACTTGGGGATTTTACAAACCAACAAAAATCCCCAAAAACACTTTAGGGAAAGGAAAATATGTTTGTCCACCTTTAATTTTAAAGACAAGGACAAATAAAAGGCTATCATAATTTCATAAAATTTTATATCTAAAATACAATGAGATCATATTATTTGAGCACTTATATGACTTTTTCTAGAGAAGGGTGGTTAGGCAGCAGATGGCAAATCACTTAAATACCACTGGAGATTCTGCCTGGCATCTTCCTCAATGAGGATCAAAAAACTGGAAGGGCAATTTGTTTCTCCCTCATGTGCAAAATGGGTGCAATTAAAAAATATTAAAAAATATATAAAAATGAACCCCCCCCCCAATTGATTCTTGACAAATTACGTAAAATCTCTGGGCCTCATTTCCTTCATTGTGAAACCAGCAGAAAAACTGTATGGACTCTACAGTATTGCTGGGAAGATTACATGAGAAGTTATACAAATAAAAGATTTAGACCAGGGTTTGGCACATGCCCTTGGAGCAGTCGCTAGAAGTTAGCCAGAATTACTGTTATTCACAGGTAAATGTGACTACAAGAAACTTTCACCTTTTGCTCTGATTTCAAATCCCATGAGTAAGAGCAACTCCACTGTATGCAGAAAATCAAGATATCCAAATAGAAAAATCGAATAAATTCAGCTCTGCGAAAAAAAATCCTACATTACCCTTATTTTCTCATATTCCAATCAGGAACAACCTGGGACTTGGGAGCCACTGCCCTAAAAGTGTAGGTTGTCTGAAAAATAAGACTTGACCAAGCCCTTACTCCAGAGAACCACTTTCCACTGTCAAAGCAGCCTGTGTCATCTCAGTGAGTGAAAAGTTAAGTGTGAAGCTGCTTTGGTTTATAAGCGTGAAGTTACAGGTGAGGGGATATGACAGATATAACCCTAGTTCCTCCCCTTTAAAGGATTATGCAAAACCACCTGGATGTTAAGACATTAAAGTAAAACACACACACATCATCAAACTCTGTGAGAAGTGCCTAATAAATGTTAATTTTTTTTCAATTTATAATGTGAGTATGTCAGTTCTCCATTTAAAATGTTCCAGTGGTTTACCATTGCATCCAGAATAGAACCAAACCCCTGGCTGGGGCCTGAGAAATCCATGGTACAGCCCAGCCGCTGCCTACATCTCCAACTTGCTCTTCCTACTCTCTCTACTCTGTACACCTTGGCCTTCTCTCTCCCTGGGAGCCTGCCTCTTTGTTCCCATCTTGAGCCTTTGCATATGCTCCTTCTCCTTAGAGTGCTTGCCCCTAGATCTCAGCATGGCTGTCTCCTTCTTCTTTCTCAAACTCAAATGTCACCTCTTCCTTGAGGACCTTGGCTCGACATACTTACTTGTATTGGTTTACCTGTTTCCTACCATCTCCTGTAAACTGGAAGCCAATACTCAGTTCACTGCCCAACCCCACAGAGCCCAGAAAAGTGACTAACACATAGGAAGTGCCCAATAAAGAGTGACTGCTTGACTGACCAGCTATGGGGAGATTTAAATGAGATAAGGCAAGTGAAATATACCCAGCACAGTGCTCGGCCTATTGTTATGCATTCCCTTCTTTTCTGTGGGACCTACACATGGCTCTACCACAGAATGAAGTAGTAGAGGAAACCTTCACTCATGAGTAAGAAGGACTTCTGCTGGTTCCTAAAGGATGAAGAATGAAGGGCGTACATTTGATGAAGGGCTATGGTGTGCAAATATGGAGACACACACACTGGGAGGGGGCGGGGGAGGAGCGGAATCCAGAGCCAGCATGTAGAGTTTCTTTCTGGCAGCTAGAGAGAAATTAGATTAAAGGGCTAGGAAATTTGAATTTTACTCTGTAGGCATAGGCTCCCTTATAACACAAATCATAGGCAAACGAATCAAAACAGAGCTGTTTAGATATACGTTCTAAGATAGCATCCTATTGTGAGAAAGGAGTGTTAAGTCCCAGCTCTGGTGTTATGGGACTGCTTCAAGGCTGTCTCAGAGGAAATTATCTGATTATACCTAGAAGGGGCTCATCCTTCTACGATATATTAAAGTCTCTGGTTCAGGGAACAAAACATACTTAAATACTGAAATAAGCAAATATATTGGCATTTTAAAACAAAGAACAAAGGTACCTGCTAGTCTCAGAGGATCATGGAGAGGTCAATAGTACACCACAATTTCACAAGGCAAAGAAAGAAGAAACAAAGAAATAATAAGAGGAAGCTCTCTTTTTTTTTTGTAATTACGAATGCTAAATCAAAGTGAAAAAGAAGGAATTAGCTAAGGAAAGCATACTTGAATAAACATGTTAGAAGAAGTAATATAAAAAGTAAAATAATCAAACATCTATTAAGGCTTATCAAATATATCAAGGATGAGTGGAATCATCCATAAGGAGTCAGAAAACACTTGGCAATAGCCATATCCTTAAAAATAAAAACAAACTCCCTTCAAGCTTCCTACCCTTCTCCTTTCCATTCTCAGCCAATGACAAGAGAGAAAAGAATGGCTCTCAAGTATGGGCTCAACTTCCAGGAACACTCCCAGCTCCACCATCTCCGCTCAAAGGGCCCTTCCTCAGGAAGACCTTGCCAACCTTGTGGACCAGGCTGCCTAACAGCCTCTAGCCCCACTCCCATTTCACCTCTCTGCATTTCCTCTGTGCATTCAGCAAAATCAGCATTCCAAGCTCATGGTGGGCTGAATTTTCAGATGTTTTCCTCTCCTCAAGAGGCTCCAGTAGTCCCTTGAAGGCAGGGACTCACTGCTGTTTCTCAGGTCAAAGACTAATTCAATACCTATGGAAGGGAGCCCACGGCCATCTCTGATTCCACACCCTCCTTGTGCTTCTAGTATCAGCACACTTAACCACCCCCATAAACACACAAAAACTCAACCAAGCAACATCTGCCCAGACTCTACACGCCAATGGGCCTCTCTCCTCTGTCAATCACACTCCCTCAAAGAATAGTTTACCCTCACCCCAACTTCACCAGTCCTCTTCGCTGTCAAGCCTTCTGCAATCTGGCCTCACTCTTAAACCTGCCCCTGCTGGTCACCAGGACCTCCAAATCACAAACCAAGCTGACATCTTCTTCTTACCTTTTCCTCCACGTTTAATATACTTTCTCCTTCTTTGGCTTCATGACACTGAATTTCCTTCTCTTCTCCTTGTTGTTCATTCTGTGTCTCCTCTGTGTGGCTTCTCTCCATCTGCTTTCTCTTTAAACATCAAGGCTTCTATGAGGTTCTAACCCTGGCCTCTGAAAATGCTTCTCTAAGTAACCTTATTCATCTTCACAGCATCACTTGCTAACTAATCAGTGAAGAATACTCAGGCTCTATATCCAGTCCAGGCTTCTCTCTTAAACACAGGACTCATACTTCCAGGTATTAACAGGACACCTCCACCTGGAGATCTCATAAAGTCCCCCTAGATAAATGATCTAAAAGTTGCAAAGCAGGGATTGGAAATAAGATTTCTCTCATACTAAAGTCTTATCCAGTCACCTATACAGGACCCCTTCTATTATAACTCTTATCTCACAGCTTTGTAATTACGGATTTTCTATCTCTCCCAGTACTGTATGCTTCATGGAAGATGAGAAATTTCATTTAACTCCATATCCCCAAGCCCAGCATAGTACTTAGCATATAGGAAACACTCAATAAATGCTTGTGGAATGACTGCTTCTTCATCTCTTTCATCTCTATATCCCCAGCACATCATAGAAGCTCAGTAAAAGTTTGGTGGAAAAAGTAAAAAGGAGGACATATTAGAGGAATGAGAAATATTGAACGATTTACAAATCTACACTTCACAGTTTATAATAGAAATATTGTTTTCCTTTTGGGAGAAATTTCAAGATTCTCCATAAGATACCTTATTTAGTTATAAATTATATTTTGCAAAGCAACATGTGTCCATCAAATGTTAAAAATATGTAATATGTGTATGTTTAGTAAGTAAAATAAAATGGTCACATGTATTGGGTGTTACTGGGGGAGACCCCTTTCTGAAAAAGGATTTTCCAGAAGACAAAAACAATTGACTTTCAGGGGCTTTATAAGAAAATGGAACAATGGAAAGCATCCTATAGGATTGTGGCTAAGAAACACCTGGTGATAAACCAGTTTCCTCCAGTAGAGGATGGACAAGCATATCATACTAATCATTTCTATCTGCTCCCACTCTATAAGACCCTCCCCCTAAGTAAAATGGAAACTTAACATCAGTCAATCAGAACATTTCCTAGCTTGTTCCTGCTTTTGCCCTACATAAACTTCCCCTTTTCACTCCCTCAAGCGAGTTCCTTACTTTTGGCTTGGTGCTATTGGATTGTTGATTGCTGCCCAAATAAACATCAACAAAATTTTTTAAATGATTCAGTTTATCTTTGACAATACATACATATGAATATATACAATAAAGGCATGCAACTGTACGTGTGTGTGTGTGTAGCATGCCTTTATTAGTTAAACCAATCATTGTTTTGAGAATATGACAATAGATTTATGCTGCTGGTATTTATGCTATGATAGCAGTAAGTCAAACATTTAAAACTGCATTTTAAGTATCACCTCTGTGAGGTTGTTTTTTAATCAAATATATTATGTTTCTAAGGCGAAATTCCTATTCAAAGAAATCTCTCCTCATTAATTTCTTATGTGTGATGTCCAGGTGAATATTTTTATACTATTTGCATTCCAATTCCCAATTTCATAAAGATACTTAGTTTTAACCTATAAAGAACCATGTTCTAGCTTGATGGATCACTCGGTTTAAAAAATATTGTTAATACTCGAAGCTGCTGTGAGTTTTGAAAAAGCAAACAAAACGCATTTGAACAACATGTTGATAAACCAGATGTACGATGCCAGCCATTGGCTAATTTATCCGAAGCCCATGGCAAACCTGAGGATTTACCAAAAGCCCTGTCACCTGTATTCTTTTGTTATTTTGTACTTTATAAATTCATATATATGTCAGAAATTTCCCTCAATTCTTATCTATCCTTCTGATCTGCCTGGTCAGTCAAAAATTGATCTTTCTTCCTTCACAACTGTTCCATACCTATGTCAACGCTGGTTCCAAAGACAGACACCACTGTCCCCACCACTGCTCTGCATTTTTGACTCTAATGGACAGCAGTGAATTACACATATTTTCAAAATTAGGGGGCCGGCTCAATAGCCCAGTGGATAGGGCGCTGGCATACCACATGGGAGGCCCCGGG
>PVKH010003611.1:0-13225 GCA_004027955.1 Chaetophractus vellerosus
TGAAGCCAACATCACCCTAACACCAAAACCAGATAAACATACTACAAAAAAAAAAAAAAAAAATTACAGACCAATATCTCTAATGAATATAGATGCAAAAATCCTCAAAAAAAAAAAAAAAAAAAACACTTGCAAACAGAATCTCAAAGCACACTGAAAGAATTATACACCATGATCAAGTGGGTTTTAACCCAGGTATACAGGGTTGTTCAACACAAGAAAATCAATTAGTGTAATAAACCACATTGATAAATTGAAGAAGAAAAATCACATGATCCTCTTGATTGATCCAGAAAAGGCATTTGACAAAATACAGCACCCTTTCTTGATAAAAACACCCCAAAAGATAGGAATAGAGGAAGCTTTCTCAATATGGGAAATATGCATGTAGGAAAAACCTACAGCTAGCATTGCACTGAATGGTGAAAGATGGAAAGCTTTCTTTCTGAGATCAGGAACAAGATAAAGATGCCCACTCACCACTTCTATTCAATATTGTGCTAGAGGTTCAAGGTAGAGCATAAAACTTTCACTGTTTGCTGATGATATGAGCCTATATCTAGAATCTCCAGAAAAATCCAAAACGAAGCTTCTAGAATTAATAGACGAGTTCAACAAAGTGGTGTGATACAAGATTAATATGCAAAAATCAATAGCGTTTCCATACACTACTGATGTGCAATCTGAAGAGGAAATCAGAAAAAAAAATCCATTTGTAATAGCAGCTAAAACAATAAAATATTTAGGAATAAATGTAACCAAGGACATAAAGGACCTGTACTCAGAGAACAACAAAACATTGCTGAAAGAAACTGAAGAAGACTTAAATAAATCCATGTTCATGAATTGGAAGTCTGAATATTGTTAAGATGTTAATTCTGCCCAAACTGATCTACAGAATTAACATAATCCCAATAAAAATCCCAACAGCCTTTTTGCAGAAATGGAAAAACCAATTATCAAATTTATTTGGAAGGGTAAGGGGCCCCAAGTAGTCAAAAAGATCTTAAAAAAGAACAAAGTTGGAGGACTCTCACTTTCTGACTTTAAAGTATATTACATAGCTACAGTAGTAAAAACAGCATGGTACTGGCATAAACACAAATACATTGATCAATGGAACTGACAAGAACTCAGAAATAGACCCTCACATCTACAGTTGAGTGATTTTTGACAAGTCAGTCAAGCCCTCCATCTGGGCCAGACAGTCTATTCAACAAATGGTGCTGGGAGAACTGGATAGCCATATCCAAAAGAAAGAAAGAAGACCCCTATCTCACACCTTATACAAAAATTAACTCAAAATGGATCAAGAACCTAAATATAAAAGCAACAACCATAAAACTCCTAGAACAAAATGTAGGAAAATATTTTCAAGATCTTGTGGTAGGCAGTAGTTTCTTAAACCTTACACTCAAAGCACAAGCAACAAAAGAAAAAAACAGACAAATGGGACCTCCTCAAAATTAAACACTTTTGCACCTCAAAGGACTTTATCAACAGGGTGAAAAGTCAGCCGACTCAATGGGAGAAAATATTTGGCAATCACATATTCGATAAGGGTTTAATATCCATGATATACAAAGAGATTATACAACTCAACAATAAGAAGACAAACTACCTGATTAAAAAATGGGCAAAATAGTTGAAAAGACAATTGTCCAAAGAAGAAATACAAATGGCAAAGAAGCACATGAAAAAATCTTCAACATCACTAGTGATTAGGGAAATGCAAATCAAAACTACAATGAAATATCATTTCACACCTATTAGAAGTGGTTGCTATCAAAAAGTCAGAATACTGTAAATGTTGGAGAGGATGTGGAGCGATAGGAATGCTTATTCACTAATGATGGGAATGTAGAATGGTACAGCCACTGTGGAGGGCTGATTGGCAGTTTCTAAGGAAATTGAACATAGACCTACCAATGTGACCTGGCAATACCACTACTAGGTAGACAGACATCTGCACACCGATGTTCACAGCGGCATAATTCATGATAGCCAAAAGCTGGAAACAACCCGGGTGTCCATCAACTGATGAAGAGATAAACAAATTGTAGTGTATACACACAATGGAATATTATGCAGCAATAAGAAGAAATGAATTCATGACCCATATGACAAAATAGGTGAACCTGGAAGACATTATGTTGACTGAAGCAAGCCAGACACAAAAGGACAAATACTATATGAACATATTATTATGAACTAAATAAATTGTGTAAACTCATGGAGTTAATAATTAGAATATAGGTTACCAGAAAATAGAAGGAGGGTAGAGAATGAAAAGTTGAGGGTTAACCTGTACAGAATTGGTAAAAAGGTTGTTTGGAAATCTTTGGAAATGAATAGAAATGGTGAAAGCATATCATGGTGTTTGTAACTCACAAAGCTATTATATGGGTATGACAGTAGTTGAAAGGGAAAGGCTAAGGTCACGTATATTACTAGAAGGAAAGCTAAAAACTATAACATGGGACTGTATAAGATAGTGAAACCTCATGTAAAACACGAATATGGGTGATATTGCATATATAAGACTATTTTTTACAAAATTTAAATACAAATACACTACAGAGAAGGAAAAAGAATAGCAGCTATGGGCGGCAGGGGAAGCATAGAAAGATTGAGAGGAGATGAGCTTTGTTTGTTTTTTGTTTATTATTATCAGAATAATGAAAGTGCTCTAAGAATGACTGAAATGATGAATGCACAAATATGTGATTATACTGAGTACCACTGATTTTACACTTTGGATGAATTCCTGCTTTATTAATATGTATCAATAAAATTGATTTGTTTAAAAAAAACTAAGCATGAAGATATGTGCATTAGTTAAACAAAAATGTAAAATTCTAAAAAATAAAAAATAAAAATTAAGCCATTTGTTGTTTAATGAAACAAATATATGTGGTTAAACCATAAAGAATTATGAATTAATTAACACCCAAAAAAAGCCAATGAATCAACAAAAAGAAAACAAAGCAAGACAAAAGAACCTTAAATTGCATTTCATCAGATTGTAATTGACACAGTTCTTAAATTATTATGTGCAAAATAATAAAGTTTCATATATAAAATAACTCTCCTATACTTTATTAATTAGGAAATACAAATTTCTACTTTAAAGAGTATTATCCTATTCTAAAGTATTCATTTATAATTGTGAAGTGAAGAACTGGCCATGCTTAAAGTTCAGAATTAGTTCTGTTTTGTCTCCTTTTAGAAACTATGATATAAACTAACAAAATTAAAAACCTACTAAATAAGTAATAAAATAAGTCCTGAAAACCCATGAAAATTTCAGGTTCCATTTTTTTATTCCCTGTTAAAACTATAATTAAAACATTTTTTAAATGCCTTTTTACTCTTCCTCTTGTTTGACCTTGGCTAAAATTTTTCATTACCTTATCATATTTACCACACTAAAGGAAATGTCTTTAAACTTACTGTCCTTGAATGAAAACTATTCTATAATTGCTGAAAGCAGTATCACTGGTATTAAACATATTACTGCAACAATAGTTTACAATTAACCCCTTTACTGCATCAAAATGCCTAATATTAAACTGCCTCCAAAGCTTACGTCAAGACTCAAAATGAGGGAACCAGCTGTGGCTCAATTGGTAGGCCTCTGGTTTACCACATGGGAGGCCCCGGGTTTGGTTCCCAGGGCCTCCTCAAGAAGGCAAGCTGCCGCGAGCAGGCAGGCCGCCGCACGGTGAGCTGACTTGGTGGAATGCCGCAGCAGGGGTAGACAAGCAGACACAGAAGAACGCAAAGCAAATGAACACAGCGAGAAAAGGAAGCAAGGGGGGAATATATAAATAAATAAAAATAAATCTTAAAAAAAAAAAGACTCAAAATGAGATCGAAGATGAAGCAGCATTAGGAGAAACTTATCATAGAGAACAAAACTTTCTACCAGTCTCAAAAATTAAACAAAACCACTCTTATCATTGTGCACAGTATTTTTCTTGCCTTCAAATGAAAAGTTTTAAGTGGTTTATTTCTGTATCTAACAGCTCTTGAAACATCAGTAATGAAGATATTCATTAAGACCAATTCTTTTACCCCTGCTGTTTAAATATTCAGAATATTGACAATTTGTGACATTGTTGACCGATGTAAACAACAAATAATAACCCTTACAAAGTCTAGAGTTCCTGAAGATAATCTTCTAATCTCCTAAGAAAATCTTCACCTTGTTGCCAATACCAGGTATAAACAGCAGCTGGCATTTAATGAGTGTTTCTTATGTGCAGGTTGATCCTATCATACAGCAATGTGCAATTGTTTTATTTATTTATTGTCTTTCTCCTCCACGAATCCACAGACTCCATGGGAACAGGGAGCTTGCTTGTGTTATTCTTTATTCTATCTCCAGCACCTAGAACGCCTAACTGAGAGTAGGCACTGAAATAATATTTGCTGAATAAATGAGTCAATGTTTTCAATACTTTCAGTTTTGGGACAGACAAAAATGGAACTATAGAAAATAGAGTATGACATGTAGTAGAATAGTTTTTCTTCACTGAACTTTTAAGTTATATATAAATATGCGTATGTCCCATGGGAAATGTATCTTACTTTGGCTTACAATTAAAAAAAAAAATTGGGGGAAACAGATGTGGCTCAAGCAGTTGAGCGCCCACCTTCCTTATGGGAGGTCCCCTGTTAGTTCCCAGTGCCTCCTAAAGAAGATGAGCTGACGCAATGAGCAGGGAGCAGATGTGGCTCAAACAGTTGGGTATCCGCCTCCAACATGGGAGGTCCCAGGTTGGGTTTGGTGCCTCCTAAAGAAGATGCACTGGCGCAACAAGCAGAGACAACTAGCAAGAAAACAGCAGAGACAACAGACAGACAAGGGAGACATGGGGGGGGGGGGGAATAAGATTCTGTCAAAAAAAAAAAATCTGAAAATTCGTTCTTTACATGGATTTTATTTGTTCCTTACAATGGCCCTGTAGACCAAGGGTTCCTAACCAGGGGTCCAAGGACCCCCAAGTGGTCTGTGGAAAGATTTCAGGGGGTCCGTGAGCTTAAATTGAAAAAATCCACTTATCTTTATTTTCTCCAACCTCTAACTGAAATCTAGCATTTCCTTCACTTATGAATGTGTGCAATTAATTACAGTAGCGTTCATTTCATAGCACATTACAGTTGTTGCACATGTCAAGAAATCGTTTACACTCATTTATACTTTGAAATTACGGTAGTTGTTAGACCCGAGGCTACTTGAGTGTCATAAAACTATCTGCAGCTACATTCAGAGAAGGGGCCTGTGGTTTTCACCTGACTGGCAAAGAGGTCCATGGAACAAAAAAGGTTAAGAACCCCTGCTTTAGACAGTACTATAAGTTCCATTTTAAAATGATAAAACTGATGATTCTAGAGTTTATGTAAGTTGTCCAAGATGACAGAGCCATCTGATACAGCTACAGCCATCATTTTCATAGATACTCATTCACAGGGTACTGTACTATGAGTATCTGAATTAAGTGAATGAAGTTTCAGTAAGAGTAATAGCGATATGATTAATAAAGGGAAAGCATGGGCTTTGAAGGCAGATTCACTTACATTCAATCTCTGGCTCTGCTACTAATCACCTGTACGGCCTTTGGCATGTTAAAAAAAAACCTCTCTGGGCCTCGGTTTCCCCTCGTGTAAAATAGGGATAATCAAACGATTAAGTTTTAAATGCACTCATGTACTTCAATAGCTTAGACAACTAAATAGAAGCGTTTGTGAATAAAATAATTATTAGCCTTGTTTCTTTTTCCCCTGGTTCAATAAATTATCTTCAAGCCACTACACCAGAATCTGAATGTGTAAAAAGTGTGAATCAGGAACTAACAGGATAAAAGAGCAAAGTATGGGAATTGGGCAAAAGTGACATAGTGCTTTCCAAGCGATTCTGCGGGCACTGGTTGAGAAAAATGCCCAAGTCAACATCAGGCAGTTTGTTGAGGTTACTACGGGAATCAAGGGAAACAGTGCTGCTTAACTGTAAAAACAAAACTATTTCAGCCTTCCTCAAATATCACAGCAACTTCCACCTTCCCCCGCAGCCTGGCCGGGGCCGAACAGAGGTGTTGGAAACGCACCTGGTCACCCACTAGGCCCTGGGTACCAAGGGACTAGGGCACAGAGGTTCGGAGCAACTCACCCCGGAGACTGCGCTGATAGTGCCCCAGAACCTCCTCCAGGTCAGAGTTCCCCGGGGACTCCGCCATGCATGGCCCGGGTACCCAGAGATGGGAACTACGTGAGGAAGAGTCCAGAGTTCGCTCCTCCGAGAATAACAGGCCAACCGCCTAAGCAGCGCCCGCCGGCTTCCTGCCGCGGCTGTCACTGGCAAGTATGGAACGCGGGATGGGGCTCCAAAGCTCTTCCCACCAACCGGCCCTTAGGGTGGACGTCGGGAGTTGTAGTCCGCAGGCTGCCGGGCTGGAGCCTCGAGGCGCCTATGAATTCTCCCCTCTACACTACAATTCCCAGAGGGGACCGCGCTCGCGGCGCAGGCTTCGGCGGAACGGCTGCAATAGTCCGTTGCCTAGAGACTCCCTGGAGGCTCCGCCCTCTCCCTCCAGCCCGGCCTGATTTAGTCCCGCCTTCCTCCCGTCCTTCTGCTGCCTAGAACACCTAACTGACGGAAGGGGCCACGGAAGGCCCTGTTCGAAATTTGATAATATGCAGTTGACTCCTGAGGCTTCTCAAGGACGCAAGTGAGAAGCTCGGGATCCTGTTTCGGCCGCGACATTTGTAACAACGGCCAAATAAATTTCTCCAGGAAAAAAAGGCTCTAAACCTACAGAAGAGCATCCTCTGTGAAGGCGGCCGAAACTACAAATCCTAGCGTGCCCAGCGACGCGCTCTCCACTTGGAGTTGGCGCACTGCCCTCTGGGAACTGTAGTCCTTGTTGGCTGCGGTCCTCGCCACTGACAGGGTCCTCTTCATTGTTCAAGCGGGTCTGTGGGTACGCATGCGCATTGGGCAGCTGCAAAAGCGTGTGGGTGAGACCCTCCGCTCAGCCCCTTTCATTGTCTGATCTTAGCGCCTGCGCAGTACGAGATCTTTGGGCCCCGGCAGGAGGAAGGAACAGGGCCCGGCTCCTCGCCCTTTCCCGAGGCGCCTGCGCACTAGGCGGGCGCTCTCTGCCGTTACCGCTATGTGTCGGGCGTGTGTGGAATAACGCTCTATCCCCGCGAAGCTGAGGGGCCCGGAGCTCGACCGCGGCGGCGACGACGACCGCGACGACGACGAGGGGTGGGGGGAGGACGGCGTGCGAGAGAGGCCCGGGACGCGCCGCGGCCCGCCCCCCGCTCCGGTCCCGCTCGCAGCCGTGAGGGGTAAGGGATGCTCGCGGCCGCGCCCGCCCTCCCGGGGGAGCCTCGGGTTCGCGGCGGGGCTCGGGTGGCGGGCCCGGGGGCCCGGGGGGCGCTGCCGGGAGCCTGCGCGCGCGCCCCCGCCGCCCCTCCCATCCCCCACCCGCGCCGGCCCGGCGGGCAGCCCCCTCCCCAGGGCTCCGGCTGCTGCGGGCTTTGTGCGGCGAGCTCGGGCGGGGCGCCGGGGGGCGGCGAGGCGGCGGGGGGCGCCGCGGCCGGGTGGGCTCCGGCCCGAGGCGCCCCGGGGGCGGAGCGACCGGCCTCCTGCCGCCTGCATTGTCCTGAGGCGTAGCTGCGGCGCTTCGGCTCGCACCCTTGGTTTCATGCAAGCGAAAGAAATGACTACAACTGCCCAGGGCAGAGCGGGAAGACGTGGCGTTTGTCTGCTAAATCTCGTCGTCTCTGTTTTTGGTGTGCAGTGCAATTAGATTCATTTATTTGAGGAATGTAAGCTCCTGGAAGACAGGGGCTGTGTCTGCTGGAAGCCAGCCCTGAATAGTGTGAAATGACTCGAAGAAGATGACTTGTTTAGGAAGGGCCTGACAATGAAGTTGTTGTGTAGCAGGGAAATGAACCAGCAGAATTGTTTTTTGATTTTTTTTTTCCTTAGGTGGGTAATGCATTCATATTCCAAAGAGAAAAGATTTTGGATGCATCTTTCCGTTTTGCTTTTTAAAAGCAATCAAAACAACAAAATTGTCCTGATATATTTCTCAAGTGGTTTACTCATAATTTTATTCTTGTGAAAATCCACCTCGTTGGGAGGAATTTAATGGCGCAGATAATTAGAAAAAATATCTTTTAGAATGATTTGGTTCTTAAACGTGTACAATGCTTATTATAGCCATTTGCTGGCGTTTCTGGTTAAAGCAAGCAGAAGAGAGGATGGGGAGGAGCAGGTAGAGGGAAACAGACATTGTAGGAAAGAGTTACATTCTGAGTACAGTATCTAGATCTCGACTGATAAAACCTATGCTGGGCCTGTTTCAGAGACTTAAGAATTCAGCTCTAGAAATACTACATGATGAATAGCAAATTACAACCATTTTGTAATTTGCTGCCATTATACTAAAAGAATGAAACCAGGGTTGCTTTTAGTTCTTCCCAACTTTGTAGATATTGTGGAATTTTAGTGTTTTAAAACTCAAGAGTCTGAGTGTATATCACAGAGGAGGAAACTAAAACTTGGAAAGTTGCCTGACTGATTAGTCCACCCAAGCCAAACTGCTGAAGGAAGGCAGAGCCAAATACTACCAGGGTCTGATTTGCAGAGTGCTCTTTCCTGTGTGCCTCCTGCATTGTCCTCCTCCTACCCCGTGAAAAATTATGGAAAGCTTTTCTATATGCTCTCTGGATTGTAAGGATCAAGTTCATTGATACTTAAATTGCATTAATCTTGTCCTTTTCCTGGTGATGTGAAGGTAGTAATTCTACTTAAATGGACTTTAGTTTTATAACATTATTTACTGGTGTAAGGAAAGCTGCCTTAACATGGGCTCTTCATAAAGATAGGGCTTTTTTTCTCTCCTACTTATTATTGACCATAAATCTCAATATTATTTGTTGATATTCATTAATGCTTTATAGTATGATTAACTCTATAAACTGTTAAAAATAAAATTGCCACATAACAAAACCCTATAAAGTTCATTTTTCTTGGATTAATGAATTATATTTTCAACTTAGACTACCTTTTGAGAAAAAAAATTCATGTTGAACTTCCTTTAGAATTTAACTTTATGGTTTTTTATTGGATTGGTTTGCCATAACTGTTTTTATGTTGCTCTGTAATTTGTATCCTTCAATTTTGTACTTTATTTTAATAGACAAGTATTTTTTATGGAATTTATTACTATTTTCTTTAAATTTCCACTTAAAAAAAACATAGCCTGTAATTAAATTCGGTTTGTGGGTTTATATTAAATTAGACTTTAAATGTATTACTAACTGGCATTTCATGGTGTTCAAAAACTATTTTGTATGGAAATAAGAAATCCGTCTGCATGTTTTCCATCTTAGCATTAGACTAATGAAATGTCTACTATAAACATTTGCATATATCTGCATATTTACTAGTGCAACTATCAAGGTGTTTTTTAAAAATCCTGTGTTTTGTGATTTGTTTTCTTTGTTCCATGTATCAGCTTCTCATTTCCTTTTATTTACTGGAAAGAAAAATCGTTCCATTACTGCATCTGATAATAATCAGATATCACTCGTTTAATACTAAATATTATCTATTCTAGGCTTCATGTCAACATGTTTTTTTTTATTCAACAAAGTTCTATGCTTTAAAAATAATTTCTTAGAGTTAAAATTAATATGGAATGATTTTTCCTACTCTGTCCTGAACACTGGAGTGTTAAGCAATGTGCTATTGTAATAATAGTATCTAAGAGGCAGTATGATACTTAATTGCCAACTAAAACATCTGCACAATTGCAAATTATTCTGG
This sequence comes from Chaetophractus vellerosus, assembly GCA_004027955.1. Taxonomy (NCBI): domain Eukaryota; kingdom Metazoa; phylum Chordata; class Mammalia; order Cingulata; family Chlamyphoridae; genus Chaetophractus; species Chaetophractus vellerosus. The sequence goes on from PVKH010003611.1 coordinate 9,848, forward strand.
AGGTATAACAAAAAGAACAATTACATACCACCTGAAAAAGGCTTGGTGGGTAGGTTATATTGACTGGAGCATTAATTATTGATCTGCTTCAGTAAGACATGACTTTCCTCTTATGGAGAGGAATCTTAGGCTTTGTTTCAATAACCAAGATTTCTGATAATCAACTACCTTGGTGAATGGGTTTGATTTATTTAGTCAGATATTCAATGGGTCAGCTACTGTGGAGGACACAAAAGAAAGAGAAAACATCTGTCTGGAGTGTGGTTGATGAAATTGGAAATATAGTTGAAATGATTATGCAGCAGTATAATTGTTTTTGCCAAAATGAATGATATTGTTAATATGTACTAAAGATAAAGCACACTTTTTGTGTTAAACAAAGGTAGAAAGGTGGCCAACAAAAGCAAGTTTAAAGAGAACCTTACAAAAATTACCCATATACAGATAGAGATTGCACAAAACATGGAAATGGAAAATATTCCCAAGCATGCATGGTGTTTATAGGTTTGGGGGCAAAATATTGAGTCTTAGGGGATAAACATTGTTACTTAAATGTAGCAATAATAATTTATAATGAGTTATATAGCAAATATTACCCTTTGGGACATAGTATTTATTGAATATATGAATAAGTCTCACCATATATTGAGTACCTGCTAAGTGCCAAGCAGTGTGTGTGTGTGTGTGTGTGTGTGTTTGTATTCAGACGGCAGTCTCATAAAGAAGGTATTATTTTACACATATTAAGTTGAAAATTTCTGGGGCCAGAGTTAGTAAATAATTTTGCCTCCATGTCACACGTTACTTTGTCTTTTTGGCTAAAGCCAAATTTCTTTCCACTCATCTTTATCAGTAAGTTAAAAAGGCAACATTTAATCCCTTCTTTGTGAATCATAAAATTTTAGAACTGGAGGGGGCCTTTAGAAGCCATCTAGTACAATGTGCCACCGACTACTAATACTGAGAGCTCATTGAATTCAGTTTTTCCATCAACACTTCCATGGGTATAGGACAGCACATTTAGCTTTTGAAAAGTATAACAGAAAGATCTTAAATTGAGCTAGTATTTGCTTTACTATACCTGCTTCCCATTGGTTCCATTGGTTCCTGTTCTTTCTGTAGGAGTAAGATACAATAAGGTTTATCTTAATATGTTAGATTATGATAGATTTTCCCTTTTCTCAATTAAACATCACAATTTCTGCCACTTCATATGATATGGTTTCTCATCTCTGGCAGCTGGATTTAATGAGTTTTGCCAGGGCTCTTTTGTGCTGCTCTTGTTTTCATATTTTAATTCTGCAGTTATGGTCTGAATGGGGAATGTAAGGAAATTATCACTTACCTTATTTTGAGCCATACCCTTATTTTTATGATCTAAAATTGTGTTAACCTTTTTTTTTTAAGATTTATTTTTTTATTTATTATACATCCTCCCCTTTTTGCTTCTTCTTGCTGTGTTCATTTTTCTCTGCGTTCCTCTGTGTCTGCTTGTCTCCCCCTGCTGGGGCGACCTGCCGAGTCAGCTCACCGGCGCTGGGGTCGCCTTTGCCCACAACGGCGCGCCCCGCCCGCATTGGCTTGCCTTTTCAAGGCGGTCCACCCGTTCGAGGAGGTCCGGGGACCGAACCCGGGGCCTCCCATGTGGTAAACTGGTGCCCTACCATCTGGGCTATACAGCCGGCCCCGTGTGTTAACTCTTAACAACATTATCTTTGCCAGTTTTGAGATAGAAAGGGAAAAAAAGCAAGAAACAGCAATGTGTCTTCTAAAATCATGTTTATGCAATTCAAGGAGTTTTTTTATTTTGAGATTCTATACTTCTACTTTTCTAATGTTTAAAATGGTCTTTATGACATAATAATGTTAGTAGATGGTAAGGTTCTTTTATTTTTGGTTTTTGGGTTTTTATTTTGTTCTTAATTAACCAATCCATGTTGGCAGCCTTATGTTGGTTCTCATTTTGTATTTTCAAAAATTTCTTGTCTGGAAACCACTGATGTAGTCAACATAAACCTAGCATCTTTTTTATGTTAACCTAAAACTCTCCCATTCTGGATATATGCATACATGATGTTTTTGAAGCAATATTTTACCTTTGCCCCCCCATTAAATGTTGTCTCCTTGAATACAGCCATAGTTAAAACCTGTTGAGATTTTCTTGAATGACTTGGCTGCTGCAGCTACTGAGATTTGAAGAGAAATAGTGCTGTTCACTAGAAAGAATTTGCCATCAGGAATTGCTTCATGATTGATAACTAATTATGATCTTGAGCATGTCACTTAATTTCAGAAGCTTAGTAGCTTCATCTATAAAATAAGGCTCGCAATAGGACTATTACCTCATAGGTTTGTTGTATAAACCAAATGAAGGTAGAGGTGAAAAGCAAATGGAAAGTAAAATTGGAGTTAGCGATCTTCTTTCCCCATTTCCCTAAGTATGGTACCAGCTTGATTGTGTTAGATTTGAAGAAATATATTGACTAGGGTGACTAATATTTTTTCATTCTAACTCTTTAGGAACAGTTTTTTTATTTCTTGTACATTCCATCCCCATAGGCAGTTTTGCACATTACTTTAGTTTTACAGTATTTGGGGGAGGGGGAAGAAGGGAGTAGAGAAAAGGGCATGATGCTGGGAAGAGGAAAAAATATAATCAGGCTGTTAGAAAACAACTTTCTTCAATCCTAGACACATCTTCTAATTCTAAGCAGTATCTAAATAATGAGACTGAAGGCAGAAAAAACCAAGCAGGCCAACTGGCAAGAAAATCTCTCTTCTTTTAACTGGCTCTTTTTCTGAAAGTTATTTTACTGGGTAAGAGTTTGTCACATGAAATAAACTATGAATTCAAGCTAGTTGGTAGGAGGTCTTGAATTGCAGGCAGCCAGCTAGAAACAGATTGAGGAAGTAGAGAATAGGAGAAATGAGCCTAGTTGATGTATATGTAAAATATGAAATACTTATTTTGGTGAAAAAGGAACATTGCAAATAGAGGATTTTCTGTGTAAGCTTTTTTTTTTTAACATTTTTTAAAAATATATTTTTATTACAGAAGTTGTGAACTTACAAAGCAATCATGCACCTGTGTAGAACTCTCATACAGTAACCCTTCACCAACACATCACACCATTGTGGAATGTTTGTCACAGATTACAAGATAATATCATCCGACTATTACCACTAACTATGGTCCATAGCAAACATTTGGCATATTTTTCCCCTACTCCCCTGTTATTAACACAGTACATCTTTGGTATTGATGCAAGAATATTACAGTATCACTGTTAACTATAATCCATAGCTTACATTAATTGTATTTTTCCCATGCTTCTCCACATTCCCACCACCCTGCAATAGCGACATACATCTGTTTTA
>PVKH010003611.1:13325-24764 GCA_004027955.1 Chaetophractus vellerosus
TTACATATCCCCCCCCCCTTTCTGCCTGTTCTTGCTGTGTTCACCCTTGCGCTCCTCCATGTCTGCCCGTCTCCCCCCAGTGCGGCGACCCGCTGAGCCAGCTCACCGCCTGGCGGCCTGCCTGCCCATGGTGGCTTGCCTTCTCAAGGCGGCCTGCCCGCCTCCCAGGGCCTCCCATGTGGCAAACCGGTGCCCCACCAACTGGGCCACAGCCGGCCCCTGATTCTAATTTTTAATGGTAACACAGGAGTCCATTTTATCAAACTTGCAATTTACTAACGATTTATAGAAATTAGTGATTCTTAAAACTGTAAACACTGCAGCGGATATTTTCTAAACATGAATTTCTGTGCAAATCAATGAGTTCTTTGATAATTTGTCAAGAAATTGTGTTTTAAAAATGCAGAATTCTAAATTTTTTTTTCTAATTAAATTGCCCTCAAGTCTACACTAATATGCACTTTCATTGGTAAATGAAAATGTCTGTTTCTTCAGGGTTCACTGATGCTGGAGATTACATATATTTTTTAAAGTTTTGACAATTTGATTAACTAAAAACTTTAAATTTCTTTTATCAGTAGTGTATATGAACAGTTTCTTGAAAATAATGTTCATTGGCCGATGTATTTCTACTTGTGAATGTACCCTTATTTTTTTATACAGGACTATTTATCCTAGTATTCCTTTGTAGCAGCTCTTTTGTCATATATGTTTTAAATTTTTTTCCCAGATTTTAACATGTATATAGCCAAATTTCTCATTTCCTTTTCTTTATGAAGTAATTCTGTTGTGCAATATTTTTAAAAAAATGTTTCTTATCCTTATGATTCAAATTTTTACATGTAAATCTTTATTTAAAATGTATTTAAGCTTATATATAGCCTTTTGTCACAGTGCAATTTATTGCATCACTATTCACGTTTGTGTTTATAACCTTTTATTACACAGCTGAATATTTATGATGGGCGAAGAAACAAAAAAATGTCTGCCAGATGTTTACGATACCTTATTTCTTTTAAAGAATCATCTTTTTTATTCATTAGTTTTGTTTTTTATTAATTTCTTTTAAACCTTTTAACACTTTTTTCTATTTGTTTATTGAATAATAAGTATTTTCTATTTTTTTCTAATTTAGTAGAAAATATCTACAAGGAGATAAAGTTATTGTCTCAGTACGGCTTTGGGCACATCCCTTTTGTTTTATATGTCATGTTCTCAGAGTTATTTCTTTGCAAACTAATTTTTCAGTTCCCTCTTTTACTGGAGTTATTTGGGAGAGAAGTTTTTTTTAGTGTTTTTTTTGTTTGTTTGTTTTCTTAATTCAAGGGGCTCTTTCTTTGTGCGTGTGATTATCCTCTATTTTTTTCTTACATTTTATTAGGAAAATTGTCAAACAGGAAAATTGAAAGAACTTCACAGTGACTATTCCTACTCACCACCTTTATTCTACTAATTACACTAATTTTTATCACATTCTATCTAGTCATCATTCTATTCATCTATCCATCTTCTGATGCATTTCAAAGTAAATTGCAGCCTGTAGTATTTGTGTGTGTAAATAAGTGATCTTAACATATTTGGGGCTAATTATGTTGGAATGTTTCTAACCATCCACTACTTTATTAAACAAATGACATTTAAAAATGAAATGCACTGTTTTCTCTTCCAGAAGTATTGTTGAACTGTTTCTGGGAATAATTACCTGATAAAATTGACACAGAACTCTCCCCCTTTGTGTTTGCCCAGGCTTACTTAAAGAGTTTTGTTTTTGTTTAAGCGGAAGAGCTATTGAAGGAAGCTACATTGTTTCTCTAAGCTAGTAGTTGTTTCCTTCAGTAGCAAATCCAGTATGAAATATATAGTCTAGATTTTATCTCACTACCTTCCACTGACACTATTCCCCTACTTCTCATCTATGCAAGGAATTCTGTGTTGGACTGTTCAATAAAATAAAAGCCTTTACCTGAGGTGAGAGCACTATTTGGCCTAACTGGACCTTAACAAATTCCATAATGTTAAGGATCTATACAAAATCTAGAATTCAAAATTGATAAAATGGAGAGGTTGGAACAAATAGAATGCAATTACAGGTAGTATCAATAAGGTCGATTTTGGTACCTTGTTTGGGGGTCAGGATGGCTTGGGCCCAATTGAATGGGGATGTTTGGTGTCCTGCAGAAGCAGGTCTAGTGATCATTGTAAATAACACTCAGAATATAATTTATTAATAAAATATGGCACCTTTGGATTCCAGGTTATTACCACTATCTACCCCCAAGGATATAAAGTAAAGTAAAGGGTAGGAGTATTTTATCAAGGAATGCTCTTTTGACAGCCTGTTCTCTGATCTGCTTCTCAGGTGTCTATTTTTGTCACTGGAATCCATAATGTCTGACTTGTTCTTTCCTTCTCTTCTTGTTCTTGAGCCAAGTTTGTAGTCTCCTCCAATCTCTGCGTTCTTGATCAGCACATTGTATATTTCCTATGTCCTAGTATCTTTTTCTATTTTTTTCTCTTTGGTTCTTCGCAATTACATCCCACTCTCCTTACCCCTACCCTTCTGTGTTGTCAGCCCACCCTGTCAAAAATGGGCTTTGGGAGGGATTAGAAAACGCATTTTCCTGATCAAAATAAAATAATCTGTTTACAGCTGTCATCATACTACTACCTTCTGTTATATTTTAAATGCTTTTACCTTATTTTTAAACTATAAAATTCAGTTCACATTAAGTTTCTGGCAGCCAAGCATTCTTATCACAAAGCAGCAATTTAAATTATAATAGCATGTATGTAAAGGACGTGGGATGTTGTTAACATTGTTTTTATAAAGTGATTCAATTAATCCCTCATTTTTCAGTTTTGACTTTCCTGATTTTGTAGTCTTAATGTGAGGCACACTTGGAATTTTCAGTACTTGATCCATAACCCTTAGTATACTTTATTGAATTACAATCAACATCAGTGGGACTCAGATGTCTGATAAAAAAGAATTTGTAATAGCCACTTGGTTTAAATTTTTAAGTTTATTTTTAGCTTGGCTCTAAAGTGATAATTTAATTTGAGCCATTGGAATAAGATTATTAGACATTACTATGTTCCCAGTGTTGACTGCGAAAATGTATTTTTAACTAATTAAAATTATATATACATTGAAAATTATAGACCACTTTTAAAATGATTGAATCTTAAAGTTGTTGAAGTTAGTCTTTTTTCCTTTTATTTAGATTGCCCTGTTTCAAAAACAAAGTTGAAACTAATTATTTTTATGCAGATTATGAATCTATATAGTAGTGGACCTTTATTGTCTATGTCAAATTTCTTTTCAAATTTTATGTTATTTTGCTTTCATTGAGTGTTTGCGCTGAAATACCAGCAATGGACAAGACATTCAACAGGTTTTGTAAAGAATACATAATTTCACAGTGCATGGAATCATAACGCACTGTATAATAAGTGCAGTGTAGTGAAATAAGCCAATTGTTAATAGAGATCCAGTCTACTAGGGTTATTACAGGAAATTATCAGCAAAGAAGTCTCAGTTGATCTAAATTCTAAAGGATGGGGTGAGGTTGTGGCAGAAACTGATCAAAAAGAGGACATTTCAATATAGAAAAAAATGACGTGGTGTGATATCCTAAAATCTGGAAAGAACAAAGTGTGTTTGAAGAATGACCAGTAGTGCAGAAGAGCATGAGTATGTTGAGAGGGCTTGTGGGGGAGGAGGCTGATAAGGGTCGCCTTCTAGAACCTGTAAAATAACAAAGAGGTGGTGGTAGTAACACCTGAATTTTGTAAAGTTCTTTCATATGCAATATTTTATTTAATCTCCACTATGTATGTGAAAGTACCTCCAAGAAAGTACTCTTTTATGGATATGTAACCCGGGGCTTAGAGAATATGTTGCATCACTGACCTAAATTCACGCAGGTGGTTCATAGAGATAGGACTTGAATGCTTTCTTTGGATTCTAAATCTTGTGCTCTATTTTTTTATTTTTCCGGTTGGATAGATATCAGGCTGCATATTGAAGTTACTAAGCTATCAGAGCAAAGAATTAGAACTGTGAGCTGGGTGTGATAAGATTTTAAGTAACACACAACATTGCAAATGCCCTGGGATTTCTTTTTTACTCCACTAATTGGAAAATTGGTAATTATTTGAATAGATATGAACTGGTTATCCTTTGCACTGTTTCTGAAGAAAGAGTCTGTTAAGTCATATAAAGATATACCCTTCCGTCCTTTGCTAACATGAGAAAACCAAGATTAAGAATTTGATAACCTTTTTGGTTAATTTTGGTCAAATCTGAGAGTACATGTTAAACTCGGCTAGGTTGGGTTCTTTTTTTAGAAATTATTAATTTTTTATTGTAAAATATATATAATATTAAAATCATTTTAAGTGGATAATTCTTTGACATAACTACATTGGAGATACTGTGTAAATTTTACCGCTATTTCCAGACTGTTTTCATCATCTCAACCTAAAACTCATACCCATTTAACAGTAACTTCCCCTTCCCCTCTCCCCCCATCCTACTCCTGGTAACCACTCTTCTGCTTTCTCTCTCTCTGAATATGCATATTCCAAGGATTACATATAAGAGAAATCATGCAATATTTGTCCTTTTCTGTTTGGCTTATTTCACTCAACGTGATGTCTTCAAGGTTCATCCACGTTATAGCATGGACACTTGGGGTGCTTCCACTTTTTGACTGTTGTAAACAATATGGCGATGAGCTTTAAATATCTGTCCCAGTCTCTGCTTTCAATTCTTTTGGGTATATACTGAGGAGTGGAGTTGCCAGGTCATATGGTTCTTCTATGTTTAACTTTCTAAGGAACCGCCAAACTGTTTCCACAGTGGCTGCATCATTTTATATTCCCACCAATAATATACAAGGGTTCCTGTTGCTCTGCATCCTTGCCAATATTTATCTTCTGCTTTAAAAAAAAAAAAATAGCCATCCTAGCCGGTGTGCAGTGGTATCTTACCATAGTTTTGATTGCATTTCTTTAATGACTAATGATGGTGAGCATCTTTTTGTATACTTATTAGCCTTTTGGCTATCTTCTTTGAAGATTTATCTATTCAATTCCTTGGCTCATTTTTTAATTGGGTTGTTGAGTTGTAGGATTTCTTTATGTCTTTTGGATAGTAAACCCTTATCAGATAAATGGTTTCTAAATATTTTCTCCCATTCTGTAGGTTTATTTTCACTCTCTGAAAAATGCCCTGTGATACAGAATTTTTTAAAAAACTTTTGACCAAGTCCATTTTATCTATTTTTTGTTGTTGCTTGTGCTTTTGGTGTAAAACCTAAAAATCCATTGCAATTGCTCCATTACTATCTTTTTTTTGTGTGTGTGTGTGTTTAGTTGCCTTTTTTTAGTGTACCATTTTCCCTTCTCTCCTTTTCTTCTCTATATTTGTTATTTTCTTAGTGGTTACTTTTGTGATTACAATCAACATCTTAAACTAACAGCAACCTAGTTTGACTACTGCCAACCTATTTTTAGTAGTATACAAGCTCCTATATATTTCCTTCCTACCCCCTTTTATCATTATTGTCTCAGATTACATCTTTATACATTGTATACCCATTAACATAGATTTAAAATATTATTTTACACATTTGCCTGTTATGTCATATATGTGGGTAGGAAGAGGAGTTACAAACCAAAATACAATAATTCAGGGTTTATATTTACCTATGTACTTACCTTTACCAGTGTTCTTTATTCCTTTTTTTAAAGTGTATTTATTTTTTACTTTATTTATTTATTTCTCAGTTTATCCCCCCCTCCCCCAGATGGTTCTCTTTGTCTGCTCATTATTTGCTCGCCTTCTCCAGGAGACACTGGGACCCGAACCCGGGTCCTCCCATGTCATAGAGGACCCAGGTTCGGATGCCCAACTGGTTTAGCCACATCTGCTTCCCTCTTTATTCCTTTTTATGACTTCAAGGCACTGTCTGTGGTACACTTTTATTTTAGCCTGAAGGACTCCCCTTAGCATTTCTTGTAAGGCAGGTATTCGGATAATGAACTCTTTCAGTTTTTGTTTATCTGTAAATGTCTTAATTTCTCTTTCATTTCTGAAATATCATTTTGCCAGATATAGAATTCTTGGTTGACTTTTTTTTTTTCTTTAAGTCTGCAAACTGTTTTCTGGCCTCCATGGTTTCTTATGAGAAATCCACTATTAATCTTATTGGTGATTTCTGGTATGTGACAAGCCGATTTTCTCTTGCTGCTTCCAAAGTCCTGTCTTTGTCTTTGATTTGGACAGTTTCACAATAATGTATCTGGTGTAGATCTGAGGATATGCTGCTTGGGGTTCCTTGAGCTTCCTAGATGTGTATATTCATATCTTTCATTCAGTTTTGGGGTGTTTTTGGCTATTATCACTTCTAATAGTTTTTCTGCCCCTTTCTCTCTCTCTTGTCCTTCTTGGACTCAATGGTGTCTGTGGGTTCCTCAGGCGCTGTTCATTTTTCTTCATTATTTTTCCTTTCTGCTCCTCACGCTGGACATTTTCAATTGTTTTCAAGTTTACTGATCCTCTCTTCTGTCTGCTCAAACCTCCTGTAGAATCTGTCTTAGTTTTTTTTTCATTTCAGTGGCTGTACTTTGAAGTTCCAAAATTTCTGTTTGGTTCATTTTTATAATTTCCATCTCTTTATTTTGTTCAGACTATTTTCTTAATTTCCTTTAGTTCTTTGTATATGGATTTCTTTAGGTCATTTAACATAGTCAAGACAGTTGGTTTAAAGTTTTTGATTAATAATTCCAATATATGAGCTTCCTTAGGGATGGTTTCTTGCACATATTTTTTTTCTGTCCCATGAATGGGCCATTCTTTCTCATTTTTTCATGTGTTTTGTAATATTTTGCTGAGAATTGGTCACTTGAATATTATTTTGTTATAATTCTGGATATCTAGTTCTCCCACTCCTCTGTGATTGCTCTGTTTTGTTGTGTCAGTTTTTTTTTTATTTTTTCCAAACTATTTTTGCTCCCATTTGGGGAATGGAAAGAGAAAAAAGAAAAAACCGCCTCTCTAAGACTCATTTGCCACTTTTACTTGAGTGTGGGTTGGAACAATGGGCTCCCTCAGAGCTGGCCCCTCCAGTGATCTGAAGAAGCTAATCCTATGCAAAAGCGGTAATCAGTCAGACCACACTCCCCCAGACTTTGGGGAACTAGGTCCTTATAGACCTCCCTGTCACCAGCAAGCTGCACCAGGAACCCAGGCTTCAGTCCCCACTGCTGCCTGCCACATGTTTGGGAGATGGAAGATGGTAGCCACTGTATGGAAGTGGGAATGGCATTGGGCGGTAGGGGTGGTGGTGAGATTTGCTGATATTTACCACAGTTTACCAGCCTTTTAGTCCAGCTCTTCCCTGGATGCTGCTGCACAGTTTTTCACTAGACTCCAGAGTTTCAGAAGAGTTGATGCACACTGTCCTGCATCACTGTTCCTGTCGGTTGAATAGTTGTTTTTGTGGAAGGACCAATTAATGGCGCTTTCTACTCTGCCATCTTCTTATAGTCCTTCTCACACTTCTTTCTTGAAGTGCATTTCTTTGAACCACTTATAGTCCCAAATTATGCGCATGCATTTAATTAAAAGAAAAAATAAAATAGTTTATTAGTTGGTATATGCAACTGGTAAACTCTTTTTATCCGTACAGCAAATTCACCATTTTGTGAATGGCCACTGATAGTAATAATAAATAACAGTTATTGAGCACTTACTCATTAACCAGCACTCTGCTAAGTGCTTCACATATATTAGCTCATTTAATCATCTAATTCTTTGATGTAGGTACTTTTATTACCCTCATTTTGTAAATAAGGCTCAGAGAGTTGGTTTAATTGGCTCACAGTCACGTAGCTTATAGTTACAGAGCCAGGATTTGAATTATGTAGTAACTTTGGAGTCCTCTTTGCTCTCTCTCTTTTACCTTAAATTTGCCTACAAGTTCTGTCAGTGCTACCTCCAAAGTATAACCCAAATCTGTCCATTTCTGTCACTCCTGTTGTAATAATTAATATCTAAATAATACTGTCTTTTATTAAAAGGCAGTTTGGAGACTTGTTTTTGGTTAAGTAACCTGAGCATGCTGCATTAACATACTTTATCTTATTGTAAAGACTTGAAATGATGAAACTCCATTTACAAAAATTTCTTTCATTCAGACATTACATTTAGCAATTCATTTTCATGACCTCATGCTCTTTTCCCCCTAAATCTTTCACTGTTTTTCAAATGTCTCTTCTTGTCTTACCTATATTTTTCATCTTTTTGACCTCCTGCACTTCAGTCTGGATATTTTCTTCTGTCTTCCAGTCTCATAGTCTCTCTTTGGCTGAATTTAATCTGTTGTCAGACTAAACCATTGAGTTCTTAATTTTAGTTGAATTTTTCAGCTTGAAAATTTCCATGTGGTTCTTTTTTTATAGCTTCCAGCACTCTGTTGAAATTCTTCATCTTGTCTTTTAATTCTTTGTATATATGAAGTTAGTTTAAATTCCATATCTGATATCTCCAATATCTGGGTCCCTTATGAGTCTTTTTCTGTTTTCTGCTGTTCCTCTTGGTTTTTGAACTTGTTGCTTTGTCTTCTTTCATGCCTGGTTATTTTTATTGAATGTTGGATATTGTATGTGAAGAATTGTACAAATAATTTGAGGTGCAATGTGATGTTATCTTATGCCAAAGAGGATTTCCCTTAATTTCAGCCAGGGAGCTAGGCTCCCAGGCGCCAATAATCCACGATCACTTTAATTTAATTAGGGGCTGAGATGATTCAGAGCTGGGCTTCAGAGCCTATTATGGCTGGTCTGTTTCTAGCAGTCCTTTCTGATTCCTAAGGTATAAAACACTTGGGGTCCAAATCAAAGCCTTGGAGGTATTCCCAACCCCTCTCTTCCTTGGCATTTTATGATGCCTTGAAATTGTTAGTTGTTGTTTTAACCTTTTCCTAGTTTTCTAGTTGCTGTCAATAGAGTTTGCTCAAACTGCCTAGGTTGTGTGTTGCAGGAAGCAGTCCTTACAGGGGAAAAAAAAATCTTGCTATAAAATAAAATACAGGGAATGCCGTATTAAGAAAATATACTTATGACATCTTGAAACCAGTCTTTGAGATGTTTTGATTTCAAACTCCATTGGCTGTTATTTAATCCTAAATTATTAATTGGGAGGCCAGTGAAAATATTTTCATATCTTAGAAATAAATTAAGTTAATTAAAATGTATTTCTAAAGGGTCTTTTAAACTATTTTGATAATTTGAAGTTTTTCCTCCCATTGTTACTATTCCTCACCTGATCTCAAACTGAATCTGTGACTCAAATATTCCTTAATACTTATAACTCACTCAAAAAGTTTTTCATGTTGTGGTAGTTTGAGGTTTTTGTGGACCCCAAAAAAGATCATGTCCTTAGGGCTAATCCATTCCTGTAGGTGGGACCCTTTGCTTAGATCACTTCAGTTAAGGGCCTTTGATTAGATTACTTTGGTAAGCCATGACCCAGGGTGGGTCTTGATCCCCTTACTGGAGTCCTTTGTAATTAGGATGAATTCAGAGACACACAGAGAAAAGACCCAGGAGGAGCTCAGGGAGGAAGCTGAGAAAGAAAACCAGGAGGGCAAGAAGCTGAAATCAACAGAACCTGGGAAATAGAAAGCCACAGAAGGAGCATCCAGCAGTGAAAGCAAGAGAGCCTGGAGGAGAAGGCAGAGACTGGCAGATGCTGCCATTGTACCCTGCCGAGTGACAGAAGTCCAGGATTGCCAGCAAATGTGTCTTCAGGGGAGAGCTTCACCTGGTGCCTTGATTTGGGCATTTTTTTCTCAGCCTTGGAACTATAATACTTATAAAAGCCAGCCCATTTCTGATATATTGCCTTGGCAGCCTTTAGCAAACTAAAACACACATTTTCATTAATTTTCTTTTCATCCTTATGTTTAGAGACTTCTTTCTCCTCTACAGAAAAAAATTTTATCTTCAACTATTTGCTGTTCATTTAAACCTTATTAAAACTTTGAACTTTATTATCCACACTGTGAGAATGAAATTTTAAATATCTTAATGTTTAAGTTAGTACTTCTCATTCTGTACCCATGGAAATCTCCTGTGGAAGTTTTTTAAAAATACAGATGCCAGTGCCTCACCCCAGGTCTATTGAGATTGAGTTCATGTCTTAAGATATGAAGCCTAGACCTTGACACAAACATATAAATATGCACATAAACATACATATGTACACGCAAATGGTATATATTTTACATGTGTGTATTATATATATATATACACACACACATACACTTTAAAAAAAAATTCCACAAATGATTCTAACGTGTAGCTAGTGCTGAGTAAGGTGATCTCCTTATCCAAGTGTCTTGTTCTTGAAAATTTGAGAAAAGTGGTTGCAGTAAGGCTTAACTTTTAAAAGTCATAAGAAGATAAACTGGAAATTAGTCATTGAAATGGAGCATATGGATTGTTTATTCCAGTTCAGGTCTGATTTATGTTGGCTTAAATGGACTGTATTCATATTAGTAAGTAATCAGAAAATTCTCATAAATCGGATTTCTAATATTGATCTGTTGTAGCTTGTAGCAGTTTATTATTTATGAATTCCAAAAAAGATATGGATTGTGTTGGTAAACTGGTCTGTTCCTCTGGTCTCGATACCCTTCGATTGTATTAAATTCAAAGGTTTTATGTTTACTTGATTAAATCATGATTAGGGCTTTGATTTGGCTACGTCAATAGGGCATGACTCAGGGTTGAGTCCCTGCCCCCTTGGTGGGCTATATAAACAGACATTCACTCAAGGAGACACACAAAAGAAGAGACAGAAGAAGAGAGAAGTCGGTCATTTCGGTCCTGCCATGTGACAGAAAGAAGGGCCCTAGGAAGAGAGATGAGCCCTATGCCAGCCTACAGCTGAAATTGGAAGAAGCTGGGCCCACGGAGCCTGACGAGGAAGAAGGAGAAACCAGGCAGAGGTCACCCGCCATCTTGCTTTAACACATGGCAACAGACTTTGGTGAAAAGTAACTTTGAGTTAGACCTTTAGGGACTTATAACTGTAAGCATCTACCCCCAAATAAATACCCTTGATAAAAGCCAACAGATTTCTGGTACTTTGCATCAGCACCCCTTTGACTGAGTAATACATAGCCTGTGATAAAATTTTGCTAAAAATGATACATCGTGCCTCAAATATTATTGAACCTTTACTAAAGTTTTAGGCATTGTACATGGTGTAGGGGATACCAAGATTAGAAAATCATAGTCACTCTACTCAACTCAGTTTTTTGGGAAAAATGGACAAATAAAAACCAAGTATAGTGTAGTGAGGTTTAAGGGCTATTGTAGTAATATATGAAGAGCAAGATAGGAGATCAGAATTGGGAGACGGGC
>PVKH010003612.1:0-24662 GCA_004027955.1 Chaetophractus vellerosus
AAAAAAAAAAAATACTGATGAATTGTAGGAAACATGCTGCTGCCCAACTGCTAATGCATGTGATGTAAATACACAGAAAAAAAGTTTTGTGTCTGTTTCCCAATTGTATGGTGAGAGACAGTTGTCATTGTTGGGGCAACCCAATGCCTCTAATGGTGAAGGATAGTAAATATTAAATGGAGTTCTGTTTTGCTGTGCTTTATGTTGAAAAAACACCACTGACACTACCACCTACCCTGTATTCTAACCTCCTCATATGTGTTCTTAAATGAAGTATTAATTGGCTATTGTTGAGAATAGTCATCAGAATTTAGTTAAAAGAAACCGTTCTTTGAAAATATGTACTTTCATAAAATCAGGATCTGCATGATTTCTTCTAGTGAGTATGGCTAAAATGAACTCTGCTTTGTTACCTGGTCATTACAAATTAGAGGCTCTCAAAATTTAATTATTCAGCGGAGTAAAGTTTTAAAAAAATTACTACCATGACCAAGAATTTTTACTGAATCATAACTAAAGTTTGGGAAACAGAAATAATGTATATGTTATTTAGAGCTTCAGGTTGCAGATTTTTGAAATGGCTCTGGACTAAAATGCAGATGTTGTTTCTGGTCGCTTTAAAAATAAATTTAAGAGAATAGACTGTCTTGGTGCTGTTCCATTTCTCTTAAATTGGAAAGATCTGGAGCTTTCCAGTTCAGAAGAAAAAAAAAAATTGCATAGGACAGAAGAAGAAACAAACAAAAATGGGTGGCACCTTTTGCTGACTATCGAAGACTATGGCCCACAAAAATTGTTTACTTTCTACAGATTATTTAAAATAATAGCTTTGTTAGCTTACAGTTTTGTTTTGCTTTTAGCTTGCCTAGTAAGCCAGTTGTGTAAAGTCTTGTCCCAGTCTTGAAAGCTCTTCAGAAGTGCTGGTTCATTGAGGAATTTTAAAACCTAGGAGTCCTCATCATTTCTTTACGCTCACACACACCATTAGGCAGTCCTGTGATTATAGAGCCATCTGCAGGAAAATTATCAAGTTGCAACATAGTTAATGATTCTCTTAACGTGTTATCTCAAGTGGTAAATGAGAAGTGACAAACTGCAGTTCATGGGGGGAGAGGGGGTAAGAACAGCCAAGAAAGAGATGCAGGAATTATTAGGCCAGAAGGAAACACACACCCCTCTTTTAATATTTCAGAGAAATCTCCTTTGTCACTGTGAGTTTGTGATCAAAAGAAGTATACAATTTGCTTCAGGTTTTACATATTCTCTGTAATTATAGTTCAATCTTGTTTGAAGGGGTATCTAATGATTGCCTTTTAGAAGTTTTGTATGACCTGTCAGTTCTGTTCATGTTGATATCAGAGGGATATTATTTATTTACCTCAGAAAGAGATTTATTTGCTTTCTCCTCCAGGAGTTATGGCTGTTTATATACATCCTCTTTGTAGTCATATGGTTGTCAAAAGTGGAATTAAACAAGTGGTATTTTGCCCTGTTAATGCACTTTATACAGCTAATTGTTTCCATTGGCTATTCAGATAGATAGATGTTTTCTATTTTGGTAGACATTTCTAAAACTCAAACTTGGGGTTTTTGTAAATGGACAATAAGAAATTTTGTTATTCTATGTCTGAGACAGATGATCTGATTTGTAAACTTTAGCAGGTGTTTTTACTCTGCTGGAAGAACTGTGTGTGCACTCGTTGATTTTCTTCCTCATTCACAACGAAAACGTAGTGTACCTTTAATATTATCCACTAGAAGTCTGATTATTGGTTTGGATAAAATGATGGTGTTCATAACTAAAGCATAGTTAGAACAGTTAACCAGTAAATGTTCATTCTGTGGAGTGTCATCTGAGTAAAGATCACAGAATCAAGTCTTTGATTTTTTAGGATTTTTATATAGTAAAAAGACAATAATTGGAAACCTGTTTACTGGTGGATTGGAATCAGCAAAATGAGAGTAATATTGTTGAATTAGAAGATGCACTACGTGATTTCCGATCAAATAGCACTGTTATCTTTAAATAATATATATTGAATTTAAGTGGGTTGGTTTGAGAGGATGTATTTATTTCACTAGAGCTTTATATTCTTGTTTTATTGGTAGCAAAACTAAATTTTCTAAAATGTAGGATATTAGAGAAAGACCAAAAGACCAACTTCCTGAACACTTAGATATGATCTTATTTACAAAGCAGCACTTTCTAGAAAAATTTGCAATTATTTGCAAGTGTTCGTATCGAAAAACCTGCAATTTTAGTGTCTAGTCTGGTATTATCTGGCTAGACCAAGCTAACTAAAATACCACATATTTAGTAGACAATATTCACCCACAAATCAGTTCTATACAAGGTAAATGAAGAAGAGGTGGCATTGGGAAGGAGTTTTTGCCTAGAATCTACTCATTTGTATATTCTCTCACTTATCTTAATTCTATCCTCACCCCCACCTCCCTTGCAGCCAATACTCTGTTATGTTCTGAGTTTCATCCTTTAGAATTCATTTGTAGAATTATTCATATGTGAACTTTGTTTGGCTTTGTTTACCATTCTGAAAGCCTGTTTTCCAAGAATTGATTCACTTAGAAATAATTTGGGAACTTGTCATGAGGAATCCTATGAGTGAATTTTAAATTTACTTTTCCAGCCAGATCTTCTAGCCTTTTGGGACGCTGGAATGTTGCCTGTTTATATTAGAAGAATGTACAATAAAATTAACTATTAACCGCCTTCAGTAGTTAATTCAAAATGTATAGATTCAAATTCAAGATGTTAAATTTAAATTTTCTTTTGAAAATGTTTTAGAATTTTGTCACTTCTTGAAACATTTTTGCTTAGATAGTTTTAAAAACAGATACAGTGATTCAAATATCAGATTAAAAAAGAGCTAGTAAAATCGATTTTTTAAAATACTGCATGGGTGGTCAAAAGAAATTCTGTATAGTCCACCAAGGAAGATCTTTTTCTCAGTCAATGGAGAAATAAGGAGGAAGAAAATCATGCACGGGAATCTGAAATTGAACTTGTACATCTTCTCATAAATTTTCAGTAAAAAGTTATAAATTGCTTAGGCAAAGCACACTGTAGCCTTTCCTTATCTAGTTTAGGTCTATTGTTGCTGACTGCTGGAATGGTAATAAACATCATGGGCCGGCTGTAGCCCAGTGGATAGGGCACCGGTTCACCACATGGGAGGCCCCGGGTTCGGCTCCCGGGGACCTCTCCAAAGAGGGCAGACCACCTTGAGAAGGGCGAGCCGCCGTGGGCAGGGCAAAAAAAAAGCCGCCACGGGCAGGGCAAAGCCACCATGAGCAGGGCAAGTCACCCGTGAATGGACCAGATCCGCCCGTGAACGGAAGCAGACCCGCCCGTGAACGGAGCAGAGCTGCCTGCTCAGTGACCTGACTTGGCGTGTTGCCGCAGCGGGGGGAGGCAGAGCAGACACAGAAGAACGCAGAGAAATGAACACAGCAAGAGCAAGCAGAAAGGGGGGGATATGTAACCAAATAAATAAATAAATAAACAAATAAACAAACATCATCACATCTTGAAATATTTGGGAGGAAAAAAAGCATATTTGAAATCAGTGAAATAGACTAATCCCTAAACTAGAAATTAGTAACTTTATTAGTCAGTTTACTAATAAATGATGGTATGGCTCAAGTCATATCTTTTTTAGAATTCTCTGACGTTTTCATTAATCATGTTACCAATGTGTATAGCAACGTCCATCTTGCTATAAAACTTCGTGGGTTTTTTTGTTGTTGTTCAAGGAAATGTGAATATTGAGTCGGATCACATAATCTTAGAATAACACAAGTGATTATGTAGAAGCAATTCAAGATAAAAAGTGCATGAAAGTACAGGGCTCCTGTGCAGACTGCACGTCTGTCTGAAATCGGGTTTTAAAAATTGGCCCTGTCTCCAGCTGACTCGTTTTGTCAGACTGAGTCACAGGATTAACCCTTGACATGTTCCTTAAAAAAAAAAAAAAAGGCAGAGATTAAACAACTGCATTGACTAGAACAGCACTTGATTCATCTATATGCATTTTTTCCCTGTAATATGATTCTCCTTAGGAGAAAAAATGTGCTGCAGCTGTTGTATAGATTAAGTTAAATTTTTTTAAAGAAGTATTTTTTAGAAAGAGAATAGAGTGTATCATAGAAGATAATTTGTACTTGTGATAAAGCAAATAACTGTCTATATCCACCAGTTTAATTTCTTTTAAATAAGGCAGACTTCAAGAAGATGGTATTTTGGAGTGACAAACTTAATTAAGCCTTGCCATAGCATACAAGTAGAATATGGGAACATTTTATTCAGATTGCCACCAGTTTTCTAGATGACTTACTATTGTTGAGGAAGGAGTTTAATTAACATCATTTGGGTCTTGATTTATATTATATAATTAATTTTTATATATATATATTTTAAGTTTTGACATCCATTCTTAATTTAAATAGTAGTGTACACCAAAGAACTGATGTGGGTATTTTGAGGAGAATGAGGTTTAATAGATAGAAACACTGATTTTATAACTTTATTTTTGAGAGAGGGGAATTAAAAATAGAAGCAAAAGCTTTTTAATTAATTGCTTAACTATGTTTAGAAACTTTTATGTTTTCCATTCAGGGTCAGGTCTAACAGCAAATCTTATCCAGTTCCTTAGTAAAATGATTTTTGAACAGTGAAAGAAGGTTGATTATACCATTTGGCTTTACTCTGAATTTCTTTTTTACCTGATTTATTCCCTTTGGAATATCATATAATTGCCTCTAGAATAAAGAACTGATGATGACATATTAAATTAAGTATTAGAATTATCATTGTGGTTTAATAGCCAAGATTGCTTAATTGGATTTACATTATGCTGTTCATTTTATGAGACAACATAAACATGGTGCTCTGGTCAAGCACCAGAGAAATCAGCTTAACTATACCTGGTGGGTTTTTTTTGTTTTTTTGTTTTTTAACCAATATTTTAAAAGTTTTCTCAGGTTGTAGCAATAATTGCCAGAAGAAAATGTTGAAGTATGGTCAATGCTTTTGGCTCTACTCACACCCCCAATCCGTCTCAATTTCTGTTCAAAAATAAGTTTTTCTTTTGATTTTTTTTTCTTTTGATTTTTAATAATGAATTAGAAAAGGCAAATTTTATTTTAGATGGTTGATTTTCCTTCCTTTTTTTTTAGAGGAGCTGCTCTATCAGTAGAGAAAGACCATGCCTATGAAAGACTAAAATTTACTTGAATGGTTTTTAAGGCATGGCATTGTTAATTGTAAATCAAAGCTTTTTACACAGTTCTCTAAGGATTGAAATGGGTCTTTGTGGTCTCTCAGGAGGGAGGAAGTTACAAACCACTCTGCAGACTGGCATTTTAATAGTCTGCTGTACAGTGATGTTCTTTTGCAGCTGCTGCTTAGTCTTTTCTATATCTGGAGAGTGTGGGGAGGTTTTATTGTTGTTCCGATACCATCAGCTTTTTAAAACATTGTACAGTTTGCTGGCCTTATTGTCTGATTTACTTTTATTGCTATAATTTGATCAGTATGTTTCATAAGAATGGGATTTTTGGTCCCTTTGAACATATTCCTAGCATATTTCTTAGAGGATTTCTGCTTTATGAAAGGTGCCTTAAAAAAGGAGAGATGTACATTTTTTGCAGCTTGTAAGCTCCCTTATGATTAGCACAGTCCTGTTCGAACCTACAAAGCATGAGAGAAGAGAGAGTACAAAGAGGTGTTTGATGGGGGAAAATGAGACATAAGAAAAGTTGCTATTCTATTTTGGGGGTTAGAATCCACAGTGACCTACCAGTATTGGAAAAAATGTAAGTAGTAAAATGGGTGTCTTTGCAGACAGTGTCTAAAACCTTTTGACTTTTAAGTATAATGAATTTTTAAAATCTATGAGAGATTTATTCCCAGATTATTTTTTTTCTTGGTGAGAAATAGAGCATTAATATAAAAGTATGACTATACGAAGTATTTCTTAATAACAAAAATGAACTTGGAGGAAAGACCTCTAAGAAATCTTATTTAGTTTATCAGCTAGAATACACATTTGGTCTGTATACACACCAGCCATTCACACTTTATATAAGGGAAAACAAAACCTTGTTTGTTTTTTCTATTTACTGAATTGCTTAATACATATTAGATGTTCTAAAAAACAGCAGTCCATTATAAACTTACTTGATATCGTGAATAAAGAATTCAAGGAGTTTTATAATTGAAAATCTATATTATTAAATGTTTCCATTTTTAAAGCAGATAATTTTTAATATTTTTTCTGAGATTTTGAACTGAACTTTTCATGAAATGTGTTCCTTTCAAATTTTTTTCAAAATGATTTTTATAATTTAAAAAATTATCATTGGTTTAGCTAGCTAAGAGGTGCTTACATGATAGGTCTGTTTTCTCCAGGAAGTGATTTTGTACAAGGCTTAACTGTCTAGATCCTTCTTGTTATACATGATTCAGTGTTTCCAATTCCTGATTGCCTGATCCTATGTTTATCAAAGTTGGAAGCAAGTTTAGACCATGCCAGATGGTAATGCTGCTAGAGGTGCAGTAAGCTAGGTTTCCACTTCTACAAGAGCTCTAATTTAATTAAAATCAGAAACAGATTAGCAGAAGATCTGTCAGTTTGCCTTCCTTTGTAGTCTATATATATGGGACAAAATTAATAATTCCTTGGGATATTTATCTCCAGGATACTGTAGCTTTTTTTTCCTTTAAGCATTTATAAGTGACATATTTTTCTAATACCCGAAATACCCGAAAGTTTTTCTTATTGGTATTCTCCACCACTGAAAGGAATTGATAGAAATCGAAAGAGTTTACTTGCAACATAATCCCTCCCTCTGTGCTCTGTGAGTTGGTTCAGTCCTATTTTGCATAAGTTCCTTTTGAGTAGATCCATGTGTGGACGCATAGTACTGAAGACTTAACTCTCTTTGGCTCTGTGGATGTATGTCTTCGAGAGAAGCTGTCTGTATTAGCTGCAAACAGTAAGATTTTCAAAATCAACATGTATTGTGCTTATCCTGTGCCTGGAATGGGTAGCAATTCTTTGATGTATTACTACAATGGGAAAACGGTAAGCCTTTTCTTTGTTCATATAGCTTCTAACTGGCTTGTTTAACAGAAAGTGGTGTAGATTAATTGCTTTTTACTATAACATGTGTAGTTTGGTTTTATTCTCTTCTGCAGTACACTTAATTTGTGTATCTTTTTTGTAAGTAACACCATCAAAGTTGTTGAAACAGTTACTTAATAGTTGTTGCCTTTTATTTTTTAAATAGTATAGAAAATAAACTTGAATTTGTGAATTATTATTAGCTTGATCTCTTTATGAGCAATGAGCTTGAAAGTACATTTATTTCAATGTTTTCTATATTATAAATATAAAATCTACATATAATATATGCACACATGTATATCGAGGATTCTTTGATCCTCTATAAATGGAAGGAAAAGTTAAAGTCATCTTGGATATTTATAAAAATAACAAGTATGAATCTCTGGGAATGATTAGAGAGGCAGTCAGCTAGTAAGGGCCATATTTCCTGTTTGGAGTTTCAGATCCAGAGCCTGACTTTACTGGGATGCCATCTGTTTCCAATCAAACTAGAATTTTGACCCTGTACAGATTCATAAAGTAAATCACTATTTTTCAAAGAATGCATTTATACATTTTCCAAAGAATGTATTTCTGGTCAATTTATAGCAACACATGGCTAGGTGTTTTAAAATAATACTTTTCTGTATTGCTAAGCAAAACTTATCTATTTGTTTTAATGAATTACTTAATATTGTATGTGTCTACAAAAATATTAACCTTAGAGAATTTTATATATTCTAAGAAGAAAGTGAATTTCTGAAAGATTTGATAGGGGCTGTCTTTGTAAGATGCTTGTTAAACATTATAAAAATTTTTATATTAATGAATTACAGTCTTGGGTTTATGTCAAAAATTCAGTATTTCCCTCTTCAATATTTCAAAATATTTTCCCTCCTCAGATGTCTTTTTAAATGCATATATGACTCTGGTGATATTTTTGGGTGGGGGTTGAGCCATTTTTTAATATCAACGGTTTTTTTAATTACAAAGAAAATTAATTACACTCTTGTAAAATAGGTATAAAATCAGACATGTTTTCCCTTCCCATTTTACCACTTGAAAATGTTTTAAAGTAGCTTGAGAACTAATAAAAGCATTTTTTCATTCTCGGGCTGCCTTGGCCTCGTTGGTCTCTGACAGTGTTTGGTTGTAAACTTGTGAGTAAGCTTTCTTAGTAGGGTAATAATCATACCAAAATATCCTTAAACTCATTAAAAAGTATGTGTTCAAGCTGCGTATATAAGCAGAACTTTGGAGAATGGGTGAAGTAGATTTAGATAGCTAATATAAGTGAAATTTCTTGATTTCCTTATAATTTCCTTACCAGCTGTCTTTCAAGTATGAAAATATTTTTCTTTTGTGTCCGAAACTAAGTAAAACAGTCTGAAGATGGTATGTGTGTGTGTGTGTGTGTTTTCAGTAAAATTAATTATACAAGACCCCTGGAGCAGAGAGACTATAACTCAAATTGAGTTTAGATTTTTTCTTTCAAGAACACGGATCACTCTATTACAGTATTTCTCTTTGTCCTACATTGGAGGTAGGGGGACAGCTTTGATGGTATTAAGTATTTCCATAACTGGTATGGTAGAAAAGTGTAGCCTGAAAATTGATAGCCTGTGCCTGATATAGGTCAAAGGTGACTTTTACATTCTTGAAAAATTCATAAAGAGATGATATATTGTCTTAGTCCTCTGAAATATAAAGCCCGTGTCTTATATGTATTTCACTTTTACACACCTCTAGTTATTTTAATTATTATTTTCTAATAACTCATCAGTAAGAAAACCATGAGCTATGTAATTAGATTATCCAAATAGTGTTTTAAATATTTACCTCAGTATATGTTGGGAAATGTCTGTCCATTAGTGCTTTATATTAAAAACTCACACTTTTCATTAATATTACTGAACTGTAAGAGAAACATACTTGAGTTATGGAATTTTTATATAGTTCTTTCTGCCACTAAAAAGGTTAAATCAAAGCTCACTGCTTAATCCCATTTTATTGCTTTATTTTAGGATGATAGTGCAGATTAATATTTTGAAATGCTAATAAGTTCACATTGATTTTGTTTTTAACATCTAATAAGGCGTCATGAGAGAAAGTGAAGAATTCTAAGCAGTCCTGTTCTTAATCAGAATGCTTTATTTTGTTTGTTTTAAGTTTCAAGTTGATTCCATATATTGAGAAGTGTTTTGAGTCTTTCAATTATAAGACTGAGCAGACTCTAGAAAAAGATTAATCAGAAAAGAGCCTTATCTCGTTTTATTACCTAAGATTATGTGACCAGTATGGTAGTGCTGGAGATACGACAAGCTTGGGCATATGTGTACAGAAAAGAAAAGCCAAAAACGTTAACCCTATTTTAACTATTTGAAAAGAGATTAATATTCTTTATCATGTTTACTTTTGTGTAGCTATATTTTGTACCGTACTACAAGGTATTAATATGTGTTTATAACAAATAGGAAACTTAAAACTATTTTGAATATTACACTATTTTATGATTTAAAATAGCAAGGAAAATGGGTTTCTGAGTTTCTTTATTTATAAAGAACTTGGTCTGCAATCAGTTTTCTCATTGATATGAATAAATTGTCTCCTTTATGCAGAAAGGTAGAAAGTCTCAAAGGTAAAGGAAAGGAAAGTTTTGGGGAGGAGAGAATTCCCATGTTTTCTTCACCCTGAGGATTCTGGAGTTTGAGCCTTCCTCTGATCTTACCAGCCTCCATTTTCTAGGCCTTGAGCTGAAGATGCTCCAGAGTGTTCCAGGTATAAATATTGTAGCAAGTACAGACATAATGCTCTTTTGAATTGTATTAGGGGATTATTTTAATTTTATGAAGACAACACAGAAATCCAAGTTTTAAAACTCAAGCTAGAAACAAATTTTGAATGTTGTGCTTCATTGGATGGAATCTGGGCAAGAAGAGACAGGGACTAAGGTGATCTTAAAGGCCAGAAAGTAGGCTGAGGACTTTTACTATGTTTATCTCACTTCTCTTAAGAATGCTGTTGCTTCATTTTATAAATATGGAAAGTGAGGTTCAGGGAACCTAAGTAACTCGCTTATGTCCCACCCAGTTAAAATGCTGAATCCAGAGTTTGAACTCAGGTGTCTATCTCCCAAGAGCAGGTTTTCTCCATTTTGTCATCCAAGGACAAGTAAATTAGTCTCTATGGCAAAGGGTCAAAATTCATCCTTACTACCACTTTTATCAAGATATCCTGCTCTGGAAAGAAAATGTAACTACAAAAATACGAGGACATTCTTATATAAGAAAAAAATCTATCTTCCATATATAATGTAACAATTTTATGAATACTAATTAATGTGGTTGGTCAAGCAGTTTTGTTTTGTTTTGTTTTTTACTCTTTAAAATGAACCATTCAAAACTATTCTAGATATGTTTAAAAACTCAGGAAATTAGGCTAACAGGTTTATTCTTCTCTGGGAACTCACTGTGCCGAAAATTGGTTTAAGCATGGTTTTGACTCCTGCCTGCCATGTAATTGGTTCTTCTATAAGAACTAGAGCAGCAAGTAGCTAGCTAAAATTGCATTGTAAGTAGTTCTAAGACATATTTTTCAAATAAACATTTTTCAGTTAATAAAAGCACAGAAACCAAACAGAGCTGCATTTCTGTTTGGTTGGGGATTTTTTGCTGGATAACATGAAATAAGAAAGTACAGTTAAACGCCAAGTCTGTCTGTGGTCCAGTAGACTTAAATCTAACATTTTTATGATAGGGAAAACATGAAGTCATTTAAGAACTCTCTAAAGATAGAATGCTAAAGACATTGAATGACCAGGACTTTAGCATTTATCTACTTAGTTCTTTTTCTCTTTACCAAAAATATCTGAGACTATAAAGTATGAGACCAAGAAAGTTTTCTTTTCTTGGTTCAAGTAGATGCAAATACCAGTGATTTAAAACTAGAGCATCTGCCAGGAGGGTATGTTGTCACTGATTGGCTTTATTAATATTTTTATTAATAATTTACTTGTTCATAAACAAGTTGAATGTTCTGTATTGTTAGATCTAAATTTCTTTAAAATGTAGATAACTAAGAATGGACACTCATTGGTTTGTTCAGTATATTATCCTAGCAAGCAAGTTTCAAGCCCAGTCCCTTAAAAATTCCATGGTTTTCTCTCTCAGGGGAAAAAATTGAGACTATTACTATAACAATAATAGTGCCAGGAGAGAGCCAGTGGAATATGTCCAGTGATATTAATTTTAAGATTAATAAAGCTGTGCTTGATTTACCTAAGAGGGAATTTTTTTTACCACAATTAAAAAGTAATGTTCAACTATAGTTGTTATACATGCAGAAGTTATTGAGTTTAAGTTGCTTTATATTGAAAACTGGAATTCTTTTTTTCTTATTGTTCCTAGAAAATAAATTTTACCTTATTTTTACCTCTATACATGTCTCTGGAAATACATGAAAGAAGATATTGGTCCTTTTATTTAGAAACTGTTAGAAAAAGAAATTTGTGAAAACATATATTTATCCCTTTTACAGAAATTCCGGTTGTGTTTTTAGCAGGCTATTTAGGTAAAAAGAATCTTCCATTGAGATGTGTTTATGTCCCTGAGTCAGTCCCTGTACTTGAGATTTTGCCTTATGATGCCTTGTAGTTCCAGTTCTTGTGATACTTTAAGTACTCTAACTATCCAAATATTTTCCCCTTTAGGCTTGGAATGACCTTGAAAATTCTAGTAGTAAATTGGACTTTATAGCATAATTTGTTATTATGTAATATTAAAAGATGAAATGTATTGATATATACCATTTGTTTATTCATAGATACTGGAGAATTCCTAAATTAGACTGTTGTTTCATGGATTTATTTAAAATTTTTGGTGTCTCTTTCTTTGGGGTTGTTTGTTTTAATTTTGATTTGAGAAGGAACAAGGAAAGTGGGAAGACCTAAATTTCAGAAACTTGAAAAATTTGCCTTTTAGGTGAAAGATTCGTTTTTAACATCTAGAATACCTACCTAGCACTCTTATCTGAATGGATATAGTTATTACAACAAAAGTTTTTATTTACTTTCTTTATAAACAGATTTTTCATAAATTCAGATACCACAAAATCCAGAAATAGAAGAAAGCCATTGTTTAGGTGCATTGCTATTAATCAGCAACAATTTAGACACTAAAAAATAAATTCTTAGAATAATTATGTAGTTTTTCTTTCTTAGTTTTTTAATGCTAGTCCTTATATGTGCGTATGTTTTTATTATAGGCACAGAGACTTAATTAGTTTTTTAATAAAAGGGTTTGATTTAAGTTGGATTTTTCTCATTTTCCACTGGCCCTAGACATTTTTCCCCCCAGGTTTTAGGTATTTATCTAGATCTTATAAAATTTTTGTTGTTTAATACAAAATATAATTATATAAAACATGAGATAAATTAAGTGGATGTTTCTAAATATATCGTATTTTCATTTTGAAACACGATTTTTTTTATTTTGGTAAATTGAGGTCGATTGTGCTGAAGATAATTTCTATTCTTAGCAAAGGCCTTTTACATAGTGGAAGTCCCATGTTAGCATGGATTAAAGTGTTTAATGCTATTGAACATACTGGAACTTAAATGAGAACTGCTATTCAAACTATCCTGACAAAAGAGCTAATAGAAACATAAACATAATAGAATCTTGGTAATTCTGTTTCAGAGCATGTTTAGAAAAATGGGTGAGCTCTCCATCTATGTTCACTCCACAGTAGGTGAAGGTGTTTTCAAAATGTTTGAGAACTGATTTTGGTTTTCTTAGGCCTTGAAGCATATGAGAATCCCAGAGTATTTCTTTCCAAATAATTTGTTTAATTTTAAACTTCTGGGTAAGGGAGAGTGATCTAAACTTGTGTTCTTCAGTACAGTAACACTAGCCACATATAGTTATTTAATTTAAATTAAATTAAAAATTTATTTCCTCAGTCATACTATCCAAATTTCAAGTGTTCAGTAGTCACATGTGATTACTGTATTATGCAGGACAGGTATAGAGCATTTCTGTCACCACAGAAACTCTTGGATAGTGGTGATCTAAACCATTTCTCTCATTTTCTCTGAATGGATGTCTTAATTAGGATATATAGCTATTCTTACAGACTAAAGAAAATCCCCTACTCATCCCCACATCATTTGGAAACTTTAAAATTATCAGCTACCACTCAGGGTATGGATCTATTTTAAAAGGCACAGTGAATGACATCATTCTTTAACTTTATCACTGAATGTGACCAGAACAAAAGGGGGGGCGGGAGTATAATTTTTAGCAAAAGCATCTATTCCTTGCGTCTTCACACAATAATTATCAGAAAATTATTAAGCCTTCCCACCTCATGGGGATGTTTCCAGTATTAATTACAGGGAGGAGGAGGCATTGAAATCAGGAGCACAGTACACAGGGCCCAGCTTCTTAGAGCTAAACAGAGAGTGGTCCATCCTGAATTGGGGGGTATCCACATGACTAGACTGAATCATCCAAGCAGGAAAAAGGGAATCTGTCTTTGCCAATTTGACTCCATTTGGTTGTGTGAACTAACACATATCAAGGATAAGTGTGTAATCACTGTAAAGAGTAATTGTAAATATTCATCCTTAAGTACACTCTTCCTCTTAAAAAAGTACGTTTGGCATAGGTAGGATGAGGACTTTCAAGTTATTAATGTGGGTTTGTTCTTTTCAGCCAGACTTAATAGTGAGAGGGAAATGACTGTTAGATTTTCAGTTATGTTCTTTCAAATTGGAATAAACCTTATGGTTCTATTCACCAAACGCTCAAAATTCCTCTCAATGCCATTCCTGGAGGGAAAATACAAGTGCTTGGAAAATAAGAAAGAGAATCCTGTGATAGCTTCTGTGACCTGACATTCTGAAATGGAGGTTATAATCCTCAAGAAAATTTTAAGTATGGACCACATATTAATAGAACATCTTAAATTACTTAATTGCACCTTTTTCTGTTTCTCTTTAAAATAGGTTGAACCCTGGTAGATTTTAATCATGATAAAACATACATATTCCTTTCTCTTAATTTTTAGATTGTTGTGATAAAATCATACTTGAGATTTAAAGGTATGATTAGATCATAAACTAGAAAAAAACTAGCATCTATGTGCAGGTGATCAGATGACATAAGCAGTCTGGCTTTAATTTGTGGGCAGTACTGATTGTAACTAAAAGAGACTTGCTCTTTTTGTGGAATTGGCTGACTATTTCTCCACATCTGGAGTTAATAAAGTCCTTGAGACCACATCAGTTGCGCTTTGCCGCAAGAACTCTTTGATCTGAAAAATCAAGACTGGCACAACTGCTGCTTCATAACATTGCATCTATGTTTTTGTAAGCTATGCTTAAGATACCAAAATTAAAGTTACTTGGCCTGTGTTAGAAATCCTGTTAGATGGGCCTCTTTGAGAACCATATATTTCAAAACATTTTTATTCTTATAAAAACTTTTAACTTACATTAGTAAATAAATGGTAAACTTATAGTAGTTTAGGGTTTTACCATTTTAATTAATAAGAGCTATCTTTTAAAAGTCCATCTATAAATATTAACATATAAAAAGATTACCTCTAAAATGAACCCTGTTTTCTCAGTACAGCTTCCAAATTTTTACCTAAAGGTAGGCAAGTCGCCTCCATTCCTTTGGGTGGTTTATCTTTGTTTCCTTGCTTTCTATGATAGCCATCGATTAATAACCATTTTCTGATCTGCATAATCACTTTTATTTGACAGCAGACAATTTATAAATCTTTAATGTAGTTTTATCCCTTAATTTACTCTTATAATTGCAAGCATTAAAAATTTTAGAGTATTTCTTGTATGGAGTATGTGAATTGAATGGAAGTAAGGATAAAGAAATAAAAATTGACAGATAATGTACAAATTTAAACTGAAAATTATTTGTTTTTGTGTGTATGTGAAACTTGAAACATCAAAACCAGATTTTCTCTATAAATTTTCAACTATGAGGCTTACATACTGTTCAGTCTATAACCTGAATAGAGCTAGAGAATTTTCTATTTCATACTTTCAGATCTATGATGGAATGTATAATAAGCATTTCTGATAAAAAGCATATGTTCTGATGCTGTCTACTAAACTTTATCCTCATTTGTATTTTTTGGCTAAGTCTGTGGATTTACTCTATTTTTCATTGCTTGTAGTTTCAGTCTAGTTTGGGTAAAACTATATGCAAAGAAGGCAGAGGACATTCAGTTTTGGCTATGTTAAGAAGCTGAAACTTGATTAAAGGAAAAAAGTACAAAGTTCCTTTCCTAAAAACTTCTACTTGTCTTTTAACCTATATAATACATTCTGAACTTATTTATATATACCCAATTATTTCATTCTAACACTGTCTTTATGAAATAGGTTTAAACTAGAAAATATCTTTAATATATATAATGAACAAACCTTTGTATCTACTCTAAGCCCCTATTGTGATAATTCTTAGGAATACATCTTATCCCAAACTTCTCAGGTATCATAGTTGTGTTTTACCTCTGGGAAGTGAAAGTTAGGAAACTAACCTAAATGCCAATTAATTTTTAAAATCACCTGTGCTACTATTATCAGGACTAGCAAAAGGAGTAAATGCACAATTTTTAACCTTATATTTAGTATGAATTGTATATTTAAATAGAATCAAGTCAGACAAAAACTATGAGAAACAGAATTCAGGGACTGAACAGGAGCTATATTTGGCAGCATAACTGCTCCTGTTAGAATGATGATAATATTAGCTAATATTTGAGTGCTTACTTTGTTCAAGGCACTGTATTAAACCTTTTATTTGTGTTATCTCATCCACTCGTCCCATTAACCATCTGATTCAGATACTGTTTTCAGCAGTTTACAAATGAGGTTGAATCTCCCGAAGGTTAGGTAATTTGTTGGAGGTCTTCACAGCTAGTTCGAGCCTCAGAGAAAAAAATAAATTAATATGTTTGATAGTTTTTATAAATAAAAAACTTGGTTCCCATTTTAATCTTGGTATGCTTCCCCAACTTTTTTTTCTTCGTGTATAGAAATATATGCTCAAGGTGAAAATACAAAACGTGCAAGAAAGGCATAAAGTAAAAAGTTAAAAGTCCTTCCCAATTCTGTGTCCAGAGGTAAAACCACTCTTAAGTTTCTTGTGTGTCATTCCAGAAATTTGTATATGATTTTTTATAGATGTTCTATATTTTAATAAGTTAACCACTTATACTCTCCTACTTAATTGAATACTTAAGATTTTTATGTTGCGATGAAATTGAATGGCTCATCAAACTAAAACAAATGAAATCATTTGTTTCACATGCTGCACTCACAGTAGTACACCTTTCTGTTCTTTCTGTAAAGAACACCTTGAGTCCTGGTTTACACATTATCTTGAATATTATATATTTTATTTATTTATTTATTTTCCTTCTTGGTTTTAGAGCCACCATGAGAATAGTTTGATCGTGTTTTGATCATTAGGGTTATTTGGGTGCCCACTTAGTTTTCCAGAGGAATGAAAATGTTCTTGTAACTGTGCCAGACTTGAAGGTTTGCCTAAAATTAATTAATTAAAACTCAGCAGAATTTGGTTTAAATTTATTTGCTAACCCTACCAAGTTCATAAAATTTCTGAACTGTTGGGTTGTGCTATTTGTGGTTACCTTTTAATGGTGATAAAGGATAGTAGCATGTAATTTAACTTATTTTTATTTGATTTGATAAATTTTAAAGCAGTGACAAAAATTAATTTTATGAACTCAAATTTTATTCCATGCGTGATTCAAAGGGTGTTTATTTTCTTCATCAGATTTTGAATCATGAGTCCATTTGAAATTGGTGTTTTACAAGCAAAGTCAACATTTGTGACTTTATCCAACCATCTGATATAATTGTCATACCAAAATGGAATTGCAGGGATATTTGGAGTAGCATTTTTCTCTAATCTGCTAAAAAAAAAAACAAACAACCATGTATGTAGAAACCAAGGTAGACATTAGTTATGTGGGTTTGGATGATGTTCTTTAACTTGGGGTACTCCTTCATATAGACTTTACAGAATGTTTAATTCATTTTATATAAGTAGTATGATATTAATTTACATTTTAATTATATCACTGTCTAATTTTAAGGTATATGCACCATCCCCAAATTCAGATGACTTCAACCGTGAATCTCCTAGTTATCCATCTCCCAAACCACCAACCAGTATGTTTGCTAGCACTTTCTTCATGCAAGGTAAGTGTTGCCAAATAGTTGTCAAATACTACAGCAATTATCTGTTGTTCCTTAGTTAATATTTTAAGTTGTGAGGGAAGAGACTACTATACAGGAATTCAGACATTTTTTTATGTAGGTATTTTTGACTGAAGTAAATTAAAATTTAGTTTTAGAGTTTTCTAGTGCTGTTTACTGCTGACTGCAATCTAGTTGAATTATCCAGCAAATTAGTGGAATGCCCATCCAGTATTGGTCAAATGTATGAAGGTCTTCAAAAGAGTGTTGAGGAAAATAGGTAGAGCTGCTCTTGGTCATAACTCTAGTTCCTTGTTTAAATTACAGGTTCATATCATACCTAGAATTACCAATGTTAATATAGAGAGAATATCATTAAACAGAATAAGACTTGGTAAGAGAGTAAAAGTGCTGCATTTCCTTTAATTCATGTCTAACAAATCATTTTTGTTTGGTTTCCTGTTGTTTTAGACTATGGCAAGCATATACTATAGGGGCAGTAAATTAATATACAGAGTTCCTTGACTTTATATTGGTGAGTGAAGTCATTGTGGACACATTTCATTGGATGTTGACTATAATACAGTCATTATCAAGTACTTAGGTTTGCTATTGGAGAAACTTCTTTATTCCACAGCTTCAAAATGGTTCACATATTGTAAATTGCCTCTTATGCAAATAAGATTTTTTTGTGTGTATTTCTGGGTATAACATTTTAACCAAAAATTAGATCCAACCTATCTCCAAATTTGGAATTTTTATTCTTCTCTTGATAGGAACTTAGACTTTCTGAAGATTTTTTTTTATTAGAGATGTTGTAGGTTTACAGAAAAATGCAGAAAACTTCTGAAGATTTTTACAATATTACTATCTACTACAGTTTGGATTTTTTTTTAATCTATAAAGCTTTTTACCTTTTTTAAAATAATAATTTTAAAGTTTGGAGGGAAGAAAATTAGATAGAAGGCTAGGTTGGAAACGGGAGGTAAAAATATCCGGAGGATGCCTTTTGAATTTTTATAGGATCTTCAAAATAAAAGAAAAAAATTTAGATAAGGAAAATTTTATATTTCTCTTTTTGTCTTAGATGGGACCCATAATTCTTCTGATCTTTGGAGTTCATCAAATGGGATGAGCCAGCCTGGTTTTGGTGGAATTCTGGGGACCTCCACTTCCCACATGTCTCAATCCAGTAGTTATGGCAGCCTTCATTCCCATGACCGCTTGGTAGGCTATTACCCATAACTCGGGTGCAGCAACACTTTGTCCTCACTTGTGTTTCTTTTTGGATTATGAATGCAAAATTTTATTCTGCTGAAACTTCTGAAGTTTGCTATACTTTTAGGCTTATTATATGTAGCATGCCTTTTTAAAAATTTAATGGCAATAATAGCATTCTTTGCTAACTTGTAAAGTTCTTTTAGATTTGTTGAAGTAGTTCGGTTGTATATGCATGTTGTTCAGAAAATGTATGTAATATATCATGTTTCTTTCCCCTTCTCTCCAGAGTTATCCTCCACACTCAGTTTCACCAACAGACATAAATACGAGTCTTCCACCAATGTCCAGCTTCCATCGTGGCAGTACCAGCAGTTCACCTTATGTTGCTGCCTCACACACTCCTCCCATCAATGGCTCAGATAGCATTCTAGGTGAGGTTTTTTAGGGTTGTGAAAGCGCCCTAAAACATAATTTTGGGATTTTCATTGAATCCGATATCTTTCCATATATTTTCTAGTATTGAATTTTTAAAAAGCAAGGAAAAAAAAGGGTTTTGATTTTCATTAATACAGAAACTAGGAAGAAGCTCACCTTTACCCTAGCTTATTAAGTACAACACGTGTGGTGTGTACACTAGTTTATTGTGACAGAGGTGAAATTACAGTAGAGAACACCCTTGGAATAATGTTGAATCTAAAAAAAGCATGCTTGCCTGCTAATATTGTTGATTTCTTTCTCTACTTGAAATATTCAGGAACAAGAGGAAATGCTGCTGGAAGCTCTCAGACAGGTGATGCACTTGGAAAGGCATTGGCATCTGTAAGTATTGTGCATATTCTGCTGAGTGAATTTTACAGTACTGAATGTAGTTATTAGATTTTGTGGACAGTACATGTTATAGTTAAAAGGGTTTAGTTACAAGAAGTTTGACTTCTTTACTCGTTTACAGCCATTCTCAGTTTTTATTGACATGAGAGCACCTTCCCACCCCATCCCCACAAAAATCATCCTCCTGACTTCTATTTAAAATATGTCTTTGTTTTCATGGAATAAGTGTAATAGAAGAAAGAGAAATTGGGGCTTTTTTTTTTCATCTAAAGCACAAATAATTGATATAAATAATTAAGCCTATTTATTAGTTTTAAATGCAAGCTTAGTGGCCCTTTAAAATACGTCAAATGGAACCAAGAATGAATTTTCTGATCCAGAGAATGAAATGCCTTTATAGAAATTTTTCAAAGATGGAACACATTTTACATATAAAAGGGGGGGGGGCGGCAACGGTACAATCAGCTACAGCTGATTCAGGAGACAGGAAATGCGAGTCTTCCCAAAAACAAAAATAGATTTATTAAAGATTTATTAAAGAATTCAAGCTAAAATGAGTAAAACTGATTTGAAGAAATCCCATAGTATTTCCCTGAGCAACTGGTTTACATACATTCAGGATATTAGTGACAAAACAATGATGGTGTTTTAATATCTGATTCTTAGAACATTAAAACTAAAATGGTATAATTTGCATTTGATTGCAAAAGAAAACTAGAAGTGAGAGACTGTTTATTAATAATCCACAAAGATCCCAATCTAATTCTTTAAAAAGAGAGACTTTACTTTCTGGAGTTTCTCCTTAGGCTTTTCTTTCTTTCTTTCTTTCTTTCTTTCTTTCTTCTTTCCTTCCAAGCAATATGCCTCTTAGAAATCCCACAGAGTTGCCTTACATTTTCTATAAAATGTGATTAATTCTGTCAAACATGTTTGTTGCTGTTGTTACAGGAGGCAGACCAATTTAATGTGTGAGTAGTAGGAAGCAACTGTTGAACAGTTAAGGAGATAAACCTCTTTGTATATTATTTCTGTAAATAAACCTTTCTCTACAGCTGAGTACAGGTTTCTTGAGAAATGAAGCCAAGTCAAATTCATCTACCACATAGTAGAGCCCAGTACAAAATATGGGTCTCAGTAAATGTTTGTTGAATTTGATCTTAGATCATATAAAAATAATAATGATGATAATAGCAAAAACAAACAAACAAACAAAAAATAACTCTAGTTTGAATGCTTACTAGGTGCTAGGCACTATACTAAGTATTTCCATGCCTTTTTTCATTTAATCCTCAAGAAAACCCGGTGAGGTTGGCATTATTATCCCCAGATTACAGATGAGGAACTAAGGTTTAAAAGGTTAAGTAACTTGAGCTCAGAAAGATTAAGTAGCTTGCCCTTGGGATCAGAAAGCCAGTAAGGGTGAAGCCCAAGTATATTAGAACTCCCATCTGACTAGCTTCAAACTCTGTGCTCTTAACCCCTGCTCCACAGTACAGAAAGGGCAATTCTACAATGACCATTTTCTTACCAGGTGTCGATGAGGATTAAAGTGGATTGCCCCACCTTTTTCAGGTTTTAACATACACACCTGATGAAAATCTCCTGTTTGGGAAGAAAATTATTCTATATTATTACATTTGAGTGGCTCCCAGGTACTTGGTGGTTTGCCATATTCTTCTGCTGATTTTAGAAGAATCCTGTAACAGATATATCATACATAGGAGGGCAAATAGCATTTGAAATGTAGCCAACTTTTAAAAACATAACCTATTTGGGGAGCTTTTTTCCCCCCAAAGTTCTTTTGTTTATTTTATTCAAGCAATATGTTTGTAAAGAAACCTTGGCATATAGGCAGGCAAAAAATTGTGATGTTCTCCCTGGACCTTAAGGCTCATTTTCAGAAGCCCAACAAGTCCACGAATATTTTCCCATATCATGACTAGCACACTAGCCAAGCCAGCCTGGCATTTGGAAAAGAAAATCCGAATTTACTGTGAGTGAAAGCCAGGGAAGAAATGTTTAATCTAGTTAGTGGGTGGGCTTTGGTTGTCAAGGAAACTCAGTTCTGTCATCCTATGTTGTTACTAGGCAGGAACAGCCAGGTCATTCCATAAATCATTTCTGTCATAGCTCATGGTGATGCATTCCATCTGCCCCATCACTGCATGTCATAGTGTGCACACTTCAAATCGCTTCCTTCAACCCATCTGCAGCCCCCACCCCACCCCACCCCACATGGCTACCTCCCCCAAACACATTCTTTCTCTTAACTCCCATTACAGACTCACATTCACTTTAATATATGTTTACTTTAGCTCTGAAAATGTAATGAAAACAAAAAGATTATGTTGTCTGGGTATAGGAAAGAGTAGAAGAGATGAGGAGAAGGAACTTAAATGAGGATTACATTTGAGACTCTGCATATCAGAATTTTACAGATCTATGGAAATAATCATCATTACTATTTTGGAATTTATGTTCTTTAGAATGTGAGATTTTTTTATGTAGAGTCTAGTTTTAGGTGGAGAAACACAATGCTATTTTCATGAGAAGTTGTTTCTAGTTCCCCAGTTGTCTGATGTATGTCTTAGAAGGTCTTTCATGTGTGGAACATCAGAGGGTACAACATTTATTCTTCAGTTTAGGTTTTAAAGAACATACAGAATACTACGTGATTAAACACGTAAGGCCAGATAATACATTTGCAAAGGTTCCTTTATTTTGGGTTTAAGCCTGGATAATTGTGGTCTTAATCTCAGGATAGCAAGAAAGAAAATTGTACATGAAAGTATTTACACAAAGTTCCCAAAGCCCTGTGGATTATGCATTAGTTTAGATAATGAACTAGGGCAGATAGAAGGATAGGAAAATCTGGGTATTCGTGCCATTTCTAATGTGTTTCCCTGAACATTTGCCAGACAAAAACCCTTTAAGATTGTGCCCATGGAGAGTTATATAGAGGAAGAAACATCTGGTTTATTTCAATGCCTAATACCATATCAAAACACTTGGTCTTTAATTTAGAAGAGATCAAACAGGAGAACTGTTTAACTTTGTTGATTATATCAGACTTTGTGATAATTTATGTTTTGATTTCTACCTCAGAGCAAGGAGGGGTTTTGTGTGTGAGATTGTGTGTGTGTGTGTGTGTGTGTGTTTTAATCTGATTAGTTAAATGGTCAGTAGTCTCTAACAAAAGAAAAGAAAATTCAGGGAAGTTGACGTTTAAAAGTAATTCATGAAATAAGTTTCTTTGTTCCTTAGACTCAATAACATTAGCATAATAAAGATTAACTGAAATGTGCACTGTAGTGTTTAAAAAATTGGGCTCACAGTTCCAGGGTTGGGCTTGGGAGCTCTCCATTGTTTCTTTTTTGTCTGAGGCCCTTTTCATTAGCCTCTGGCTTATTGGCACCCTGCTGATTGGAATGGACCATGACTGATAGGAGGAGGAGCCTCATTTGTTGCAGTAAAATGAGGCATATTACCGTTTAAGCCTGGCAGAAGGTATTGGGAGTTATTCATCATTGGTCATTTAACAGTACAAGGACCATGGACTGCATGCAGAATGAGTTCCTACTTTGTGTTTATGTTCCAGACTCTAAATCACTCCCACCTCTATTTTTTAAGGGACTGACTTTTTTTCTTCTTTTTTCTTCCTTCAAACACCAATGGAGGAGTTTTTTAAGGCCAGAGAGTCCAAAAAGAAATGTATTCTTGATTTAGAGTGCTCTTTGCCAGATAAAGCCTTGCATTTAGAATTTCTTAAAGTGGCCATCAATCTCTGTAGAATAGTATAATTTGCATTTGATTTGATAATAGAATAAATATGCAGCAATGAAGTTTAATGAAATTATCTTGATCCAAAAGGCTATATGGTCTTTTTTCTTTTTCTTTTTTTAACTTTTTACTTTGTGTTGCTCTTACTCCTCCCACATGTGTATTCTTTTTGTGTAATAAAAGAGACAAGAAAAAGTCTTATAGCAGAGCTATCTATAAATTCAGGGAAAGTATTGGTAACAATTCTGCCTGTCATCACTTTAATTCACAAAGTAGAACCACGGAATGTGATGAATGAGTGGGGAAAAGGACTTTTATTGTACAACTACAAAAGTTGCTTTTGAAAAGAACACCAGATTATATTGATTTTATATTTGGTACATTTATTTGTAGTATTGCTTCTCCTGCTAATCAGTGATTTTTTTAAAAAAAAGCTCATATGTATTTTACATATAGCATCAGAGCATTTTGCTAAGTCATTAAAGGGCAGTAACCTATATGGCTGTAAAGTAGAATAACCTCTTCCTTCTTTGAGATCAAGGAGCTGTCACTAGTTGTTGATATGCTTGGGGTTGCTAGTTGTAGTGGCAGAGTTGACAGAGAAAATAAGCGTTGATAATTGACTTCTAGTCTGAAAAGTTCATACCTACAGCATAGTATAGCAACACTAATTCCCAGAAATAGTGGAACCTCACCGTATCATTATTTTCCAAGCTTTTGCCATCAAACTGAGTTGTAAATGGATTTATCTTTATAACAAGATCTTTTTCAAAACCCTTCAGTATTTCTATTAATGAACCCCATTAAATAAATACTATGATTAATGTACCATTTACTGAGTCCTACTTTTTATCAAAAACTGCTATAGTAAATTTCAAGTAAACTTTAATCCCTCTAATTTAAATATATATATATTGAGCATTTACTTTTGCAAGACAATGCCAGATAGTGATAGATACAAAGTAGAACGATATTAAGTCCTTGCCTTCAGAGAACTTATAGTCAAAGAGAGAAGATAAGACAGGTGTATAAATAATGATAATGTACAGCATAGTGTGACATAAAAGACATGTAATGATGTTTAAATGGGGAGAAAATATTTGAGCTGGGCTTTTATGTAGAATAGAATTCTATCAGGGAGAAGTTAAAGAGACCAGCTTTCTGAAAGGAGGACAGGCTATGTTCAGAAAAAATATATATATATATATTTTTTTGGTTTGGATAATAGGGTAGGGTACATATGATTATAAGTAGGTTATAAGGTAGAAAGTTATTTTTGTAACCAGATTAGGAAAATCAAATGTCATGTTTTATTTAGTAGGCAACAGGAAGCTCTGCATGGGGTTCATCTGTTCAAAACTAGTTAGAACAATAGCTCAGGCAAGTATGTATGGGATGAAAGGAACAGGGATTAACTAGAAATACAAAAACCTAGAGTCCAGCCACACGTTATT